>CAWUFW010020647.1:0-144999 GCA_963921515.1 Calotriton arnoldi | reverse complement strand
ACGTAGGCTTAGACTTTTGGGTCACTATAGCAGGAATTAATTGGTTTACTTGAGCAAGGAAGCCGCAAGAGTTGCACATGAAACATACGCAAAAATGGAGATGTTGTCAGATGAATGTGGATTTGATTTCATTCAAAGAAAGAATCTGTGAAAGAATTTCAGAATGACAATAAGCAACATGGATTTGAATGCACTAAAGTTGAGAGGGTTAAAGATGCATGTGAAAGAACTGATTGAATGCATCAGAGAGTGGACTGACTTGGAGACGTTTAGGGAACAATGGTCAAATAAAGAGAGAGCAAATGTGAGATGTAAACAGGAAACAATGGAGGATGAGAAAGGCTAGAAATCAGAAATGCCAGTGAAGGAGTACCCTTTAAGAGAAGTAATGGGAGGACCATATGTATATATTTTATGGTCAAGAGCAGATCTTTTCCATTTCACGAATACCCTCCCAAAGCTGGAAAACAAAAATTAGATAAATGGTACACCCAAATAGACCAGATTTTAACTATTTTGAAGTCAGTATGGAAAGATTTGGACATGCGTGTTAAAGTGGTAGTCCCAAAAGATCTATGGACTGAATGTAATAGAATCGTAGGTTTGCCGATGCAAGATCCCCCAATAGTATCAACCGCATATGCCTCATCATGAGAGGTAAAGGCTGAGTATGATACAGTCATTGCACATCTTAAAACGAAGGTCCCTCAGTAAGAGATACATTGGCCCAAAATTTTCTGGATGACACAGGAGCTGAAAGAATCGGTGCATGCTTATTTTGAGTGACTGATGCAAGTGTATAGTGAGCGTAGTGGAATGAATGACCCGCTTGGTGAAAACATGGGTGGTTTCCTCATGTTCTTTGTGTATCAGTGATTAGTTACCAGATACATGTTGGCAAACAAAGCCTCTTGACAAAATCTCGCAGTATGTAAAGTATCGCAGCGACATGCTGGATCCTAAATGGAATGATTGAAGGAAAGATTCATGATCTCTCAGACAAAGCGCAGAAAGGCGGTGTGAGAACTTTAGGTATGATAGATTCAGAATTGGATAATCAAGTTACCATGCCATATGGATCAAGTGTACCTATACAAGGGAGAGAAAGGGTAAATGTGAGTGACACTAATGTTAATGCTCTAAAGAAAGTCACTCCTTTTCACAAGGTCTGCCACTGGAAAAGGGAATGCCATTTTAACCCAGATAGAGTGCAGACCGATGCACAAGTACCACATCACATGAGTCATGAAGGGATCTCACAGATATCAAAACCCCATATCCCCGCCAGTGCCTATCCAGATGCAGAGTGGAAATTTGCATTTTCAGCCCCATGCAGAAACTCATCAGAACCAATTTTCAATTCATGTTCCCCAGGTTCCCATGATGTTTAAGAGTCCCATTGTACTTGAACAGGCCCAATCAAGGTGCCTGAGCGGGAGGAGAATTGCATGCCTGACGCAGTTCTGGAAGTGAATCAGAGTGGCCCATACATAGAAGGAGAAGTTAATGGACATCCAGTGTCCTTTTTGATCGATACTAGAGCCACTCGTTTGACTGTCAAGATGGCTGAGGTCTCAAACCCGCCCCTCTTGGAAAAAAAGGTCCAAGTTGTACGCATCACAACTCTTCAGCACACAAACCAGATTTCAACACCTGTCCCAGTGAAGATAGGCACTATCTAAGAACATCACCAGTGTGTGGTTTGCTATAGGAGTCCTGTGGACTTGTTGGGAAGGGACTTTCTTTTTAATCTCAACTGCATAATATATACTATACCCTGTTGGGAAGAAGTAGAGACTCAGGCAACAGACTCTGAATTCAAACTGAACTCACAAAAATCTCTAGTCAGATTGTACCCCATCCTCATCATAGAAGATTTGCATGCCGATCTCAAGGAAGTGGTCAGAGTAAGTATGGGATTTCACAGAAAGAGAGATAGGATCAATCAAGTATGCCGAGCCTCTGAAGATTACTCTCAGAACTGATGCAGTTTTTCCCAAGAAACACACCTACAAGCTAACACTAGAGCCTATAGTCGTCATCATCCCAATAATTGTGAATAGGACAGAACAGGGCATCCTGAGAGAGGCCATTGGGAGCCCATGTAACTCCCCGATCATGATCTTGCAAAAACCTAATAGGAAAAGGAGAATAGTGCAGGAGCTTTGGAAAATAAACAAAATAGTAATTCTATGCTATCCAGTGGTACCTAACTGAGCCATGATCCTGTTCAAAATTCCAGAAACAGAGTGGTTTATGGGCATTGACTTGTGTCAGGCATTCTTTTACATTCCTCTCCACAAAGAGAGCCAGTATCTCTTTACGTTCAGATTCCAAGAGAAAACTCTTGTGTGGTGTCGCTCCCCTCAGAGGTATAAAGAGAGACCCTCATACTTCAATCAGATACTGGAGAAAAACCTAGAGACCTTACAGTTACCATGCAGTTCCACCTTATTGCATTACATCGATGGCTTGCTTGTAGCATCAATGACAAAACAGGCTTGCATAGAAGACACTATTTCCCTGCTCAACCATCTTGCTGAGAATGGGCACAAGGTTTCCCTTGAGAAGTTGCAGTACTGTCACAGGGATGTTAGATCAAGAAGGGATAAAGGAGAGTGTCCCATGAGTGCATTGAGACTGTTCTAAAAATGAAGTTCCCAACCACACAGAGAGACAAGTGAGAATGTTCTTGGGAAGGTCCTGCCAATAGTGGAGTCCAAAGGTTTCCTTTGTGGCGGAGCCCTTACTGTGGCTCACGCACACTGATGCATGACCCCGTATCAAAGGATGATGATGGTGCAGAAGCATACCAAGAGCTCACAAATTTACTGTGTAGTGCACAAAGACAGACTACAACAAATAATTTGTGATATTCTGTCATGAACGAGAACGGTGCATATTATCTGTGTTGACACATACTCATGGTGAAGCCAATCGTCCTATTGCCTACCTATCGGCAGCTTTTGACCCAGTAGTTGCAGCATTACCTGGTTGTCTCAAGGCAGTTGCAGCGATTAGCTTGAGTATACATCAGACCGAGAGTATCCTGATGGGCCACCCCTCCTTGTCATGGTTCCTCATTCTATTGAGTTTCTTGTATACATACACAATTCTAATAAATAGCCACCTAACACGCTACGAGAGAATTATCTTAGCTTCAGAAAGTGTGTCATTGAGAATATGCAACATCCTCAATCCTGATATCTTTTACCTACCCCTGATGAAGACAGTGAGCGTGACTTTGACCATAACTGCATCAACAATACTGAATTGTGAACGAAACTGCAAGCAGACATACTGGATGTGCCCCTTGCTGAATCGGATCAAACCATGTTTGTTCATGGCTCTTGTGTGAGAGACAGACATGGCATTTTAAGAGAAGCTTATGCCATCTTTACACTGAGTGAAGTTGTGGAAGCATCCTACCAAGTAGCCAAATTGATTGCTCTTACCAGAGCTTGTTGTACATGCAATGGATTGAGAATAACCTTTTACACTGACATCCAGTATGGGTTCTGTGTTGGGCTTGATTTTGGGCATTTATGGTCACAGAGAGTGATACTAACTTTATATCGTTCTCTCATTAGGAATAGCTTGTACATTTTAAACTTGTTGAATACAACCCAATTGCCAAGGGAGATAGCAATTGTAAAGTATGCTGCACACAAGAGTGGTAATGATTTTGTCACAAGAGGAAACAGGTATGCCGATAAAATCACCCGGTATTGTGCTGTTGAGTTCAGCAGATTTCACTTAGATGAGCCAGGTAGTGCAAAGAGAGAAACACTCTAAAATATGATACTGAACATGGTCTAGACCTTTAATGAACTGAGCGAACTGCTGCATAAAGCCCCTGGAATTGAGAAAGCCAACTGGGAAAAAGCGGGTTGCGTAAAAGATGCTAGGGACATTTGGGTATCAGGAGAGGGAACCCCATTTGCCTGATTCCATGTTGCGCAGCATGGTGAGACACATGCATGGCTTGACCCATGTCGGTTGAGATGGAATGTTTCAGACTTTCAAACGTTATTGATTCAATTCCAAGTTTTGCATCCAAGTTTTGCATCATGGTCGAAAACCTGTGTCAACGGTGCATGACGTACCAAAAACAGAATGCTGTCAGAAACGTTGCTGTAACAATTAGTGACATAAGAAAGTCTGATGGTCCTTTCAATCAACTCCAAATCAATTTTCCTGGATGCCCTGATGTAGTCAGCTGAGATACATATTAGTTGTTGTGTGCTTATTTTCCTGCTGGGTTGAGGCATATCCCACCAGGAGATGCAATATTCTGATAGTTGCCAAGCTACTACTGTGGGAGTTGATCCTGCGATTAGGGATGCCAGTTCATCTTGAGTGGGATCAAGGAGGCTACTTTAGGAATGAGGTAGTGCAGTTACTGTGTACCACCGTAAGGATTGACCAGAGATTCCATTGCAGTTACAGACCGGAAGCTTCAGGGATTGTAGAGAGGGTGAACAGAGCTCTCAAAGCAAAACTAGACATGCGCCACTACATCTCTCAAATGATCAGACAAACTTCTGCTGGCATGAGCATTCGAAGCACTCCATGCCAGAGAACGTGATTCTTCCCCCACAAATTACTGATGGGGAGAGCCATGAGAATTCCTTCTGTTCCAGCTGATGCATTTGTGAATACACAGATAGCCTAGTTTTCGAGTATTGCAAGGGATTGGCTGATGTGGTGCGTTCTATCTCTCACCAGGTGGATATTGCAACACCATCCGTGAGGACTGCCCCTGTCATGATCTAAAACCCGGAGACTGGGTTCACATTGCAAGGCACGTTCATATGTTGTGCCTGGGGGAATGTTGGAGAGGGCCATACTAAGTCATCTTGATCAACAACACTGCTGTGAAATGTGCAGGCCTACCAAACTGGATACACACAACACACACAAAGAGAGCAAGAAAAGCAGAAGAAGAGGTGGAGGCTGCATGCAATAATTCCTCAAGTTCAAGTTGATTTGAAGTTTCTGACCTGTCAGACGAAGAAGACGAGGGCCAAATCGAAAATCCCTGGCTTATTCATAAGAATCACAGTCACTAAGGACAATTTGAGTGAAAATCAAGACCATAAGTTGGGACTCCACATGCGCAGAGAATCTGGAAACACGTGGGAGACAGAAACAGAACAGCCAGGGGCAATCTCCTTGGGATCTGAAAACGGAGCTGGAGAGACAGTAAGAGGACTCAGCATCTGATAATGATATAGTGTCTCATCAGCCAGAAACAACAAATACCTCTGGAGAGAAAGTGCTGTGTGAAGAGATTTGAACAAATGCTGAAAACAGAAAAAAGAGGCTGCTGTCTAAGTCAATGAGACCAAAGACCATTAGTGAAAAGCTTGAGAATCAAGAGAACCAATGACAGAGGTTCATACGTGATGACGACTAAGAACAAACAGAGAGCAAAAGACCAAAGAGAGAGAGGAAATTAAGCCAAAAATACTCAGGTTCTGACTGGACTTACTTTGTAAAGAACAACGATGAGTCACGTGATTCCTTGACTTGACACTGATGAACCTCCATGAATTGAGTAAGGGATCAAAGAGGTATTCTGAACTCACCAGACATTTTTGACAAAAGACAAGAACGGAACAGACAGGTTAGGGCAACAGCCAGAAGACCATAGGGCCCTTAAGGCATCCAGTTAACATAGCCGATTATCACTACAGATTATGAGATAGAAGTAGGGGAGGAAAAAAAGGCTAACAAAACTGAACGAAACAAAGCGTGATACTCCTTGACCTGATATGAGATTAACATGGATCATTAATGCTGCAAATTGTCTCAGTAGACTTGGTAGTTGCCATAGCAGTCTATGTAGTTGGATGTTAGACCTCTATCTGTTGGAGACAAATGTTTCACCAAATACAACTAATGTAAACAGAACAATGATCGATATCAAAGAAACTCATGCAGATAGAGTTTCTCATCTATTTGCAGAATATCATCCAGCTTCTGCCACAGAAGGTTCATCCTACTATCATCTTCCTCTTTTGTACGCCTTTTCTTGCAGTGTATTTTTGATTCTGTTCTATCATCATGACTCAATTAAACAATTTTTTCTTCAGATTATGAGTGTCCCTTAAAAAATATACCTGTAACAAGTGGTTCAACTCTGAATATGTGGGCAGCTAAGCATGCTTATCGATTTTCTAAAGCTTTCTAATGAATGGATGTTTAAATTTATAACACCTCTTACTAATGCAAATCTCACTAACTACGACAAACATGAGCTAACATGCAAATTTATTCAAGATGAGAGGACCTTTGTAGATGAGCTGGATGAAAGGATCAGGCAGGAAGAAGCAGTTGTGAATAAGAAATGTAAACCGGAAGTAAGGGAAGGGGAGGAGGGGATTATTCAATTGGAAAGAAGAATCCACTTCCAAAGTTGGGTTAAGACTCGGCCAAGAAAGGAACCTTATTTATATTGTGCGAAATCAAGAGTGAAATCATACAGTTGAAGAAGAAGTTGAAGTGAATGTGACCATAGTTACATAGCTTGAGTGTTAGCCAAACGTGACGTAAGCATCGGAGGTACATGCTATGTGTGGGGAAAATCAGGTTACTTTCCAATGCTGCACAATTTGGTAGGAAGTTGTTATGCTGCTCTAGTTTTCAAGAAGATATTTCCCACTAAAGACATGGATACATAGACTAACATGTACGTAAGAAGAAGCAAGCGTAGCTTTAGACAGATCCTGAGCGACATTTTCGGCACAATCATTCCTTCAGTGGGAGTGGTGCTAAATAATGTAAAAATCAGAAAGTTATCAACTTTAGTGGATAGATTAGCAATTAATAGGGCAGGTGAACAAATGGTTAACAAAAAAGAGTTGCTTGCCATTAGAACCATGATTATCCAAAATAGGCTTGCATGGATATACTTCTTGCAAAGGAAGACTGAGTCTGCAAGGTAATATGTGCTAGAAAATGCTGTGCCTATAGTCGTTGATAACCAGATTAACAATGAATGAATGAATGAGCGGAGCTTATAAAGTGCACAGCTACTCCATCAGTAGTGTCCCGGCGCTAGAGGTTCACACTTGACTGCACCAGGGACCGACTTAGCTCTTAAAGAGCCAGGTTTTCAGCTGTTTCTTAAAGGATGTCAAATCAGTAGTTGCTCTCAATGCGGCCGATCGTTGGTTCCATGCTTGAGCACCCAGGAAGCTGAAAGATTTACCACCCCTGCGCGCCAGGCGAACCTTGGGGATGCAGGCAAAGTCAAAGGAGGATGATCTCAGCGATCTGATGGGTGCATAGCGACAAGCACGCCTTCTGAGGTATTCAGCGCCATTACCATGGAGGGCTTTAAAGAACATTACCATGGCCTTGAACTTTATCCTATCCTGCACTGGAAGCCAGTTTAAGGCCTTGAGATGAGAGGCCATATGAGACCTGGGTTTCAGCCTAAATATCGCCCTGGCCGCTGAGTTTTGCACCTGCAACATCACAAGCATTACTAAGGAGCTAAAAGTGTTACAAGAAACATGCGTCTGGGTAGAAGTAAGTTCTGTGTTTAGTTCTATTGGAAAAGGATTTGTAAAGATAGCTTAATGGCTAGGAACATTGGTGGAGGAATACTAAAACTGCTTTTGACCCCTCTGTTGGTCATACTAATCAGTGAAGCATGCATGCTCTTTTCCTAAAATGCTGTGGATTAATTTAATCAAATAGATGGTTGAAATGTGGTAAAAAGAAACTGTCAGCAATGAGCGGAAGAAAGAGAAAGAGAGCGGGCATTAAATTAGAGGAAATGCTGAGTGGCTTTTATGACGAAATGAAGTAGATAAAAGGATCTAAACAAAATAATCTGAAACATATGATGACTGTCCTATGATGACTAAGATGAAAAGTTGTGGTGATTCTGGAAAGTCATGGCGAGAATGGGGGTGGTTTAGATCGCTAT
Organism: Calotriton arnoldi; assembly: GCA_963921515.1. NCBI lineage: Eukaryota > Metazoa > Chordata > Amphibia > Caudata > Salamandridae > Calotriton > Calotriton arnoldi. Next base: position 137,057 of record CAWUFW010020647.1, on the reverse strand, counting down.
TTATAGAAATATTCAAGGCTTAGGGCATTAGAAATTTGGCTTTAAGCTAACTAGGCTAGCATAGTCTCTGTCATCCATCTATGATGTGATATTGCACTACACCACGTGATTAACTCCACAGTTCCTAGCCTTCACGGAGTAAGAAGAAGACCCTACTGAAAGTTGCGATCAAACTGTACTTTGTGAAGGCATATGTAGCTGTCCTAGACTGAAAAACATATTATGTGACAGTTTGTGTCCATGAACAAGATGTGATGGGCCCGATAACTAATGCACTGGAATAGTGAATAGTGAGAAAATCATTGAATGTATTATGTTGCAAATGTTTTGCTTTTGATAGAGCGCAAAGATATTCTGAAAATTGTAGGGATAACTTATATTCATAGGTAGTCTGTACCCACATATATTCGTAGGTGTGCGTTAATCTTAGTTAGAATTCGTGATGTAATAATCAGTGGTAAATGAAACATTAAGATGAGTTGTGCCATTCAAGAACCGTAAAGTGGCATTTAGAAGGAATTATGTAACTTTCAATGTGCATTGTAATTGTTTAATGAAGTAGTTATATGAAATGTAATGCAGTAGATTTAAACGTGCCTCATATTGAAGTTGCACATGCATAGATGATTAATTGTGTTTAATTGTGATGAAATGTAGTGCTTACAGATGTAACATTTTAAATGTGTTTAAAATGATGTTAAAGGCCTAGATAGAGTGTCTGCTCCTTCGCGTTAAGAAGGCCTATTCGTTTCCTTATGTTAGCTGGTTTATGTAGGCCCGAAATGTATTTTCCCCTGGTGAGGCTCTCATTTAGAGATGTTCAGCGAAATTCATCTGCGTGTAAGGTTGTTTCGTTCTCATGCATTCATTGCAGGTGCAAGGACATCGTCTTCGTTAGTTAGAATAATGCTTTTGTTTTAGGAGTTAGGTATGGAGGAGATCCGCTACAAAGTCTCCAGGAATGCCGATAATTGAGAGCTGCGCTGAAGAAGCCTGGGACTCAAGGACACTTCAACTGTCGTTGGACCGAGTTCAACTTTTAATGGAAAACTACCTAGACGAGGTGTTTGGCCAGGAGAGGTGTTACCTGGGCGGGCCTATCGAAGGTCCATTTTGTATTAGGGACAGTGCCCCGAGGGAGGAGGAAGGTCAGTCAGCAGAGAGGGCAGATTGAGCAGGAGCTGATTGAGGAGAGGTAGAAGAGCGAAGAGGTTAAAGGAAGGGATCGATTCTTAGGATGGAGACTTAGACAGTCTTTTACAACGTGAGTGCACTTCTGAGGAAGTCATCACGAGCTGACACCTTTTTCATGATCGGGCTGGAAAAGAAGTTAAGTAGGGATACCCCTTTAGAATAGTGTAGGGATAGACTAACAGATTTCTTTATAGGTTTAATGAAGGCTAATATAGATGTTGGTGCAATCATTGCTTGTCTTGTGTTACTAGAATTGCTAATTCTCTTTATGCTATATCGAATTAGATTGGTGCGTAGGATGGATTTTGTATTAGTGCCTTTGTATTTTTACAACCTCGTTCTGAGGTGTCTGTATGTTCAGTTATTTTTGGTTTTGTAATAAACCCCTAAACTTGGAATTCGGAGTCAGTGATCTTTTCCGAGAATTAAATTGTTTATGTCAAGATTGGAAAGAAAGTATTGTTTCTCCCCTTTACACTTCTCAGCAGGTAATAAAGGTCCAGTCGACCGAGGGTTCCGGGTAAGTTATACAGTGGAATCCGACGTTAACACTTTGCTTGATTCCAATTGGTTATGAGCCTATGAAACTTGCACTAATGTAGTGAATGTATGAAACCCTTGTTGAAACTCCTAAATAGGAATGTGATTTTATGATGTTGGGAGGAGACTCTTTCCACATTCTTAGAATTTCTGCTGGATTTATATTCTTTTTTATGCCTTTCTGTACTTTTTCGATTTTTTCGAAGTAAATCTTTAAACTTTAAGGGCCATATTCACAAGGAAGTGGCGGAGAGAGGCGTTAGCCTTCTTGGCTTAACGCCTCTCTCCGCCACTTCGAAAACGCGAGGCTGCACCCTTTTCTCAAGGATATGGTGCAGCGTCGCGTTTCCCCCTGCGATGGCGCTAAGTTTCACAACTTAGCGCCAACGCAGGCACCCTTGCACCAGAGTGCAAGGGTGTCTGCAAGCAGGGAGGTTTGTTTATGTACAGGAAGGTGTCCCTTCCTGCACATAAACAAACCTTAAATGCCAGTTTGTAACTTACATGTGTGCTGCTTCATGCAGCACACATGTAAGTTACAAAACGGCATTTTAAAAAAAGGTTTGTTCATGTACAGGAAGGGACACCTTCCTGTACATGAACAAACCATGGCATTTTGCTTTTTCCATGTGTGCTGCACAAGGCAGCACACATGGAAAAAGCAGAAACGAGGAGAAATAAAGCATTGCTCCTCGTTTCGCCACCTTAAGACCAGATTGTTCCTGGTTTTAAGTTTGGCGCTACCTCCTATTTACGCTGCCCTTGTGAATAGGAGGTAGCGTCAAACTCAATGGGTGTTGCGGTGGAACGCCCACCGCAACACCCACTGCACGCCCCCTTCATGCTAAAAACAGCGTGAAGGGGGCCCTATGCACAAGGCAGCGTTAAGCCACTTAATGTGGCTTAACGCTGCCTTGTGAATAGGGCGAAGCCCCTATCGCCACAACAACGTCACTGAAAGTGACGATGTGGTGGCGATGGGGGCTTGAGAATATGCCCCTAAGATTGTTGATTGTCTTGTCATTCTTAACGATTGAAATGTTCTTAGTCTGAGACATCAGGCTTTATTGAAATTCCCTCTTTACAGGAGAGACAGGTCCATCGAGGAGCATCAAAGTCTGTTCAGGGACAACTACACCCCGGTCCAGTAACAGCGCACACAGGGAAACAGATTAATGTAGGTTTGCACTCTGACAAGCGCAAGGAGGGAGCTGAACAGCACCACATCTTTGTAATCATGGCGTAGTTTAGCTCCTTCCCCATCACACAACGCATCACTGTGCAGCAACCTATTATGCTATGTTTTCTTGCATGAAAGATTAGTAAAGCAGCCCCATGGTTACTACAAACACTGCAAAATTAAAAGCATGGACCATTGGCTTTGCCAGTGTTTGTTTGCTAATTGCTTCTACATTTGTTTTCTGCATTTCCCAGTGCACTATACATCATGGCACCTGCCCGACACATGTGTGAGTGAAATTCATATTTGCACTGCATCTGCTTTTTGCGTGTAAGTAATTTTTTTCAGCAGCCTCTGTCTAGCTCCGTTCCATTGTGAATTAAGCAATATTTCAGATGGGTTAAAGTGGGACTGAGTCTACTACAATGCATTGTTCTTTTCTTGTCAATTCTTGCTTTTCGTGATTTCACATTTCACCTTCACTATCTTTTCATGATTTTAGGGTATGCTGTGCAATGTACCACAGAAAGGTATTCATGCATAAGGAATGAATGTTATGACTCTGTATACACCCTATGCATCGTTATCAGATCCCAGTAAAGAAGTGTAGAACGGTGTGTGTGAAAGGTTCACTCACTTCTGCCAGGTATAGGAACAGCAGCATGAGAGAAAGATGTGTGTATTGACTGTCCTGAACTACAGGAATCAAAAGACCCTGCTGGAGATGAGACATGATCAGGAACAGAATAATACCATGGTGGCCATCTTGAATCCGTGGGTATATAGCCACGCCTCCTGATACCGTCTTGCTTGCCAAACTTCCTGGTTTCCTGGAAACAGCCTTGCGCTAGCCGTTATGAGGCTTGCTGTGTTCCTGCTCTGATTTCCCTGGATTATTTGTTCAGCTATCCCTTGTCAGAGCTGTGAGGGTGACTGCATCTGCTAGCAAGCCGCTGCTTGCATTCCAGTGTTATTGGAAGCATGCTGTGTTAGCGTGCTGCTTACAGGGGCCCGCTGGGACTTCAACGCTGCCTGGGAGTTGCCTGCATCTTCTCCTGTGCAGTTCACAGTCAATCAATCAGGATTTATAAAGCGCGGCTAATCACCCAATAAGTGCTTGCAGGTCTCGGAGGCTTATTCGAACAGTCAGGTCTTGAGGTCCATTCGGAATTCCGGAAGTGAGGTGATGGTCCGAAGGTGCATCGGTAGGCTGTTCCAGGTCTTTACTGCGATGTGGGAGAAGTGCCCTCCACTTCTGCTTCAGTGGATGTGGGGAGTATTGGCAAGTGAAAGGGAGGTGAAGCGTAGTCTTCTCGATGGTTAGTGGAAGTTCAGGCATTGGTTATTGTAGGCGGGTCCTTGGTTGTGTGGAGCCTTGTATGCGTGGGTCAGCAGCTTGAATTGGCATCTCCTTTGTACGGGGAGCCAGTGGGATTTACTGAGGAGGGGGGTGATGTGGATTTATCGGGGAAGGACGAGGATGAGTCTGGCTGAGGCATTTTGTATGGTCTGAAGTCTCTGTAGGAGGTGTGTGGCAATTCCTACTTAGAGGGCATTGCCATACTCCAGTCGGCTGGTGATGAGGGCTTGTGTCATGGTGCGTCTCGTCTGTAAGGGTAACCACTTTAAGATCTTGCGTAGCATGCACAGAGTGAGGAAGAAGGAGAAGGAGAAGGAGACGGTGCTGATCTGTGATTTCATGGTGTGCTTGTTGTCACTTATGATTCCGAGGTTTCTGGAGTAGTCGGAGGGAGTGGTTCCAAGGTCTGATGGCCACCAGGAGTCGTTCCATGTGTTGCTGCTATTGCCAAAGATCAGTACTTCCATCTTGTCTGAGTTCAGCTGCAAGCAGTTGTTCTTCATCCAGTCAGTGATGTTTGTCATGCATCTGTGGAAGTTGGTTCTGGTGGTGGTGGGGTTGGCGGTGAGTGAGAGGATGAGCTAGGTGTCATCTGCGTAGGAAATTATGTTGAGACCGTGGGATCTGACGATGTTGTCCGGCGGGGCATACATGCATTGAAGAGCGTGGGGCTGAGGGATTAGCCCTAGAGGACACCGCATGTGATCACCTTGGGTTCAGAGGTGAAAGTTGGGAGGTGGATACTCTGAGTTCTTCCGGTGAGGAAGGAGGTGATCCATCTGAGCGCGTCCCCTTGGATGCGGATGTCGTGAAGTCTTTCGGTCAGTGTTTGGTGGGATACAGTGTCGAAGGTTGCCAAGAGGTCAAGGAGGATAAAAGCTGATGTTTCTCCTTGGTCGAGGAGGGTTTGGATGTCGTCGGTGACTGCGATCAGGGCGGTTTCAGTGCTGTGATTGCTGCAGAAGCCAGATTGGGAGGCGTTGAGTAGCTGGTTCTGCTCCAGGTGTGTCAGTGGTCATTACCGCTCCATGGGAGGAGGAAGGTTACCCGTCTCACCCTGGATCTTGTCTAAGCTAAGTGTATCAGCTATTTGTGTGCACGCTCATGACATTTGCACTGTATCGTGACTTTCTGCTCAGAGAGGAATTATCTCTGTTTACAAATGAGTCGCTTGGCTTACTCTGCATTCTTCATGGATTACCAGAAATACATGGTTTGATTTCATATTAACGTTTGAGATGTATCTTCCTTCTCTTTTGCCAGGAATAAGGAGAGACTGCTCAAACTCCTGTTTTGACTCTGCAATTCTGCTAACCAGCCTGTCTTGTGTGTTTGTAATTGTTTATGGCATGAATGGGAGGAACATATAGTTAATCCTGTTCCCTATTTTTTATTTGTTAACTGATAGTAGCACCCATGATATTGGCTTTGTGCTTCTGAAGTTTCTAAGATAGGATCCAGAAAAGACATCAAGAGAGGCTCCTACTGGTCGCAGAAAATTCATAGACTGCTGTTTATTGTTTTCTCCACCCCCCCCCCCATTCCCTTGGGTGCGCCTCACAGGGGGAGCATTATATTCTGTACTCCTGGCAGAGCACCAAGCGAGTGGTCGGACTACCTTTGTGCCATCGCTCCCGTTGGCTTGATATCTAAGGTTAGTGTTGTAGCTTGTACCTGTCTATCTGTACTAACCGTTCTGACATGAATGAGCTGATCTGAGTTGAAACAATAATATTATACAGGTAGCAGGACAATGCCACTCAGGTGAACAGTCGGACAAGCTGTAGTTCAGAAGGAGGTGGAAAACAAGGAGAATACCTTGGAAGGGAAGATGGGAACAGAAATTTGATATCTATTAACATGTGGAGTAGGAGTGTTAGCAATTTTATTTTCTTCGAAAAGTTATTTATTGTATCAGATAAAAAGCCACACAAAAATGAAAACAGGCTAATCTAAAGAGAGTAATGCATCATAATATATATATGGCCCAAAATAGAAGAACCCTATAATGAATGAAGGATGCATCAAAGTCCACCCCACATGTAAAACGATCCCCTTGTTTGCAACCAGGCTGCCCATATATACAAGGCAACCATATTGGAGATAAGCTCTATATCTGTCCTGTATCGGACGTCCATAGCCTAGTATCTGCTGATACCAAAATGAATTTAAAGGAGTAATAACATCCTCCATCACAGACTACCCGTTTTTGCACAAATTAGCATTGTGTGGATTACTTTCTCCCTCCCCACCTTTCCCAATCACAATTCCCTTCATTGCAACCCTGGGTGTCCCACTTTGCCTCATAAGCATGTACAAGTACTATGCCTAATGTAAACCTGACTTGCCAAATGCGTTGCAGCATAGGGCAGATCTAATTGCAATATGATTCTGATACCTAATAATAACAGTACATCTAACCTGATGCACCATTAACTATCATTAATCACCATATCAGTGGATGAACTGATAAGTGTGAGTAATCCCATAAATCACCCCGACCAATCCCCTGTAGGATTATCTGAACAATAGCTAACCAATGAAACCTGACCACCACAATGCTGGTCGTAATGTAATTATTTCAGGAATACAGTCAAACCAAGTGGGGCCACTCTAAGAAGGGATCTCAGATATCGGTCCACTTGTCTTTGGAAATCAATGGAGTTGTTGCCCCACACTTCCACCCCATAAGAAGATGCTGCAACCGCCTTTGCTCTATAGACCTGTATTATTGAGTTTTCAGAATCACCACCAACTATATACTTGCACATTAAAATGGAAGCAGCATTGTGGCTCAAGGTACTGATTGCTTTTTCTCTCTCCTGATAATCACAGCAGCTTCCCGTATCCAAACAATGCTTTTTATCATGAAGGAACATTTCATGGAACCTTTTGAATTCATAACCATGTATCTGATTACACTATGGGGTATATTCACAAGAACGTGTGATAACTACCGCAAGAGTAGCGTAACGCAACTTTCAATATCGCAGCCTATCTCGGGAAAATAACCCCGTGTCAACGTGGAATTCACAACAAGGCGGTAGCATGCGATAGTCACCAGATAACGCGTCAAATGTGAGCGTGAAAATCAACGCCACGCCGATAAAACGCGAACGCGAGAAATCATGCGATGAGGCCAATTGCAGTACAAAAAGTAGCGAAAAGCAGCCACAGGCCTGCAAATCCCACGCGTCTGGCTGGAAATTGCACCATAAAAACCACAGAAACAACACACCAGAAACAAGCCAAAGCACGTAGCAACATGGATGCACCCTGACCCAGCGCAGAGGTCAACGCGAACCCCACAACCCCCACAGACCACCAGCAAGGAACAACTGGGTCGGGGAAGGCCAAGGAGAAAAGGGAGAGGAAGACGGGGTGCAGACCGCAGGAAAACAAGACCAGCGTCACGGAGGTGACAGAACACTACCAGCAACTGACCCACAAGCAGACCACCTGGAATGCAGTCGGAGTGCCCAGGAGGCCAATCCAGGAGGCCAAGAGGCGCCGGCAGGACGTGACAACCTAAACCAGGTACAAACCCGCTGCCAACAGGAAGGCAGCAACGGCGACAGGAGGTGGCAGTCCAGCGCCACAGGAGGAGCTGGAGGAAACCCAGGCCACAGTCATCAGTGTGGAGACAGTGCAAGGAGTAGGGAGTACGGACACAGCTCGAGAGGACCTGACACAACAACAACAGGGTGAGGATCCAACAGGGACTGGGGGGACGGGGTGTGATGGGCACAATGGCACACATGCACAATGAGGTGTAGCACACTGCACACCCACAATTACCCAGGGACATGTCCCCCATCCCCGTGGCACACTGCAGCACACACACATAGCAATCACAGCACATACCATGACAATGTGGCACAAAGTGCAACACCCACACTGCAGAACAGGGGACACAACTGGGTCCGCCCAGGCGCAGAAACAGAACAATCACATTGGACAGAGCAGGGAACTGTGAGATGCATATCTACGGCTACAACCCCACATCAGCCATGTAGGCCAAATGTACACTGTCCCAACTCAAATAGCCACCACCGCCCAAACAGTCACAATGTACATTGTCACACAGTCTGCATGTTGACATGAACAAGGCGCCAACACAATGTCAACATGCACCTCCCCTTCACAATGCAGAGGGACAAACAACACCTCCAGCAGGTCAGAACAGACAACCCATCAGTGATGCTGAAGATGAACACCACACCTTTGACACCGACGCCCTACAACAGCCCATGGACATCCCACACAACCCACCACCAGGACCAGGGCAGACAAGCTACTCAGAGGAGAACCCAGCCCCTGCAACAGACCACACAGCAAGAAGCACCCGCTATCACGGCTGGCTCACAACACTTCACCGACCCACACATGGCACCCCAATGTCAGGTGTCAGAACGCCAAAAGGAGGTGGCCCAACAGGTGCGGGTGTTGCCGAACCCATGGAATGCGAACTTGAACACATACGTGGGTGTCCAATACCCTTCAGGGACCACCTACACCCCACAAAGGAGACCCACACTGCCATAGAGACACATGAAGATGCACATGCCCAGTACAGAACCACGCCCAGGGGCACGCACATATCAGTCACACACCCACGTTGGCTCTGCGTACGACGGCACAGTCCACTCCCCTTACGAATTGAGTGGGTGACGACAAAGCTACATGTCCAGGTCCTAGCCCGCTGCCTGCGGTGACATGTCTGCGTTCGCTGTACACAGCACAATGTAATGTCGTAGGGCCCAGGGCCCCCATGCATACAAGACCACAGGGACACATGCACATATCATGTTGAACTGGCTACGGGCACGTGCGCCCGGCCCCTTTATTGGCAGGGCCACATGTACAGTGTCGCCTGTGCTGGATGTGTGTGGGGTGAGTATAAGCCAGCCCGCACGGAGTGCTTGGTGCTGGCAACAACCTGAACAGTGGAGTCTTTTATAATAAATAATTCAAGGCTAGAAGTGGTCAACAGCTACAAGTATCTCGGGATATATCTGGATAGAAGGTTTTCTTTTACAAAGCAACACGAAGCCATACAAAAAAAGGGTAATGCATTACTCTTTGCATTCTGCAACTTATCGAAAAATATAAAAGGTCCACTGTTTACTCCACTAATGGCAGTGATCAAAGCAAAGTTGCTTCCAACTATCGCTTACGGAAGCGTGGTCCATAGTGGAAACAATGCAGCAATTCTGGATAATATACAAATATGAGTGTACAAAAGAGTATTTTGTTTACCACGAGATGCCTCACCAGCCCAGGTACGCTTGGAGTTCGGCCTGCAGGAACAGCGATTGCTTAGAAAGTACGAGGCAATTAAAATCTGGTATAAAATCTGGTTGAACCAGGGATTAGAAATCAACAAAGCACTCTGGGATGCCCTGCAAAACGATCCTAAATCGGAATATGCAAAGTATTTAGATGCCTCACTAAAAATTACAAGGACGGCCGAGCTCTGGCAAAGAAATCTACCTTGGACTTCATTTCAACTAGCCATGAAAAGAGCAGTAAAAATGCACTCGCAATTAGACGACAAATTGAGATTAAGTAAACGAGCACATGCATGGATGGTCCTACATTCCTACATTAAACCAGAGCCAGCGGTATATCTGGGCCTCGCCTTCCCTGCTCATATAAAAACACAGTTTCTTCAACTGCGCATGGGAAAGCTGCCCTCTAACGCTGACCGTCCCAGCTGGGAGTTCAATGGTTCGAAAGCATGTAGTCTATGTGGGTCACCAAAACAGGATCTCGTACATTTAATATGCATCTGCCCAGTATTAGGTATCCATCGTCGTCACTTCCTGAGGAGCCACTTCAATGAGAAAGGCATCCGTACATGCAGATCAGCTATACTACAAACTCTGGACTCAAAGGACCCAAAATTAATATGTCATTTGATAAATTTCCTAATTTGTTACAAGAAACTGGTATCACAGTGAATTGGTTAAATACTGTATTGATCTTGCTCCAGCTAATCATACTTATAACACGGAAACTTGATTTTAAATCACTAAATATAAACACTGATGATTAATTTTAACCTTAATGTGTATAAAAATGAAATAATAATAAGGGTATATTGCTTTTTAGATATTGGAATATTGTGTCGGTTTTAATTAACTATACAATAAAGAATATCCTTGTCACCAGTGGACACCAGTGTAATGGAAACAGAAAACACCAGCATAACAGAGTCAACTGCAGAGCAACATGGAGGGATCCGGAGTAAGGACAGAGGTCACCCAATATTCAGTCAGGAGGTTCCGTGAGTTGCAGTGCACTGAGGTAGGGGCACTAGAGAAGAGCGCACTCATGTGAAGAAATTGCTAGGATTGTGTCCTTTCGGGTTAGTCCTGATGCAGATGCAGTGGGGTGTGTTACACCTGCATCAACTTCCTCATCAACGTCCCAGGTCTCCCACACTGCCTGAGGTGACAGTTGCGCCCGCAGTCCACAGCGCAATACCCAGTATTAGATCCGGGTGTGTAGCTTGACTACCACCACCAGTCTGCATTCCTGCCTTGGGGCTGTTGCCTCCTGCCCTCCCATTGTCTTTGCCTTCTCCCGTCCGCACACTTGACACATCTTCCTCATCATAGTCCCAGGTCTTCCCCACTGCATGAGGTGACATTGCTGCGCAACCTCACAACAGCACAAAACTCAATCAGTAACGGACAATGGCTTGCGGTGCACTGAGTCCAAGACCATCGCTACAGAGGCCATTCAATGTCTCAGAAGAAGGGGTCCCAGGCCTGAGCAGCACAGAGTTAGTGGCCCCGGATGCACTGCGGCCAGCAGAGGCACCCAGCCACGGGACGGTGACTTGCGGTGCAGTCAGATGGGCCATGCGACCTGAGCGGGTCCCCATCAATGTCCAAGGTGTATGTTGCGGAGGATTGCGGGGGACAGTGGAAGGTGTCCTCCAGGGCATGATGCGGAAGATCTGATGTTATCTGGAAGCAGCAAATGGAGGAGTGGAAAGCTCAACCCTCGTTTTCACCAACAATTCTGTATCAGCTATATGAGGATAAAAACTAGCCCCTAGTCCATAGACTCAAACGCCACCAATGTACGACCAGTGAGTGTCCAGGAATGTCGGAGAACACACTTAGTGGCACAGGTGCTGAGAGGGGATGCAGTCTGCGATGATGCCGGTACACAGATGTGAACTCCAGCATTGCCAAATGCAGACTGTGTGACCTACTGGACCGCAGTGTAGGCCGGAGTCAGCGGTCAGCAGTGGCCCACAGCCACGTGTCGTTGGCTCGCGAGGCACAGAGTTAGTGACACAGTGGCAGTTGTCGGTAGTGTTCAATCACCTCCGTAACGATGATCCTGTTCCCTCCGGCCTGCAACGCGTCATCCTCTTACGCCTCTCTGTGCGTGCGATGAAATGTATTCTGCCTTCTGAATTACCGATGTTCAGTTCCAAATCTGTGATCCCACTCGTGCGCAGCGTAGGCCGAGGGCAGTAGTCCGCGTAAGCCCACAGACACGTGTGGTTGTGATGCCATGCACAGACTTGTTGCCACCACATCGAAGGGTGTATAGTGAATTGTTCTCTGCCTTAAATAATGTTCACTGCCATGGTGTAATCAAGACTCAGTTCCAAATGTGTGACCTACCTGACCGTGGTGTAGGCCTGAGGCAGCGGTCAGCACGGCCCATTCACCGAGTGTCGCCGGCATAGGTTGGATGGCCCCACCGGCCTGCGTAGTTCAGGTTCAGTGGCACCACGTGTTCGGTCACCTCCATGTATGTGACCCGGCATTCGTCCGGACTGAGCCGCATCATCCTCTTGCACCTCTCCGTGCGACCACTGGTGTGGACTCTGCCATTCATGCTTTGCGACTAGGTGCTGGATGTGTGACCTACTGGTCCGCAGGGTAGTCCTGGTCCCTCATCCATGTGTCGCCGGCTGGCGTTGAACAGGTTCAGTGGCACCACGTGTAGCCGGCTGGCGTTGGACAGGGTTAGTGGCACCACGTGAAGCCGGCTGGCGTTGAACAGGGTTAGTGGCACCACGTGTAGCCGGCTGACATTGAACAGGGTTAGTGGCACCACGTGTAGCCGGCTGGCGTTGAACAGGGTTAGTGGCACCACGTGTAGCCGGCTGGCGTTGGACAGGGTTAGTGGCACCACGTGTCGCAAGATGCCCATATGGAACTATGCCTCACTGATTGGGGGGGGGGGTCTGGTGCTGTGGCCGCTGGCCCGGATTTGGGGTCACTGCCATTCATGACTCAGGACACAGTTTCACATATGGGACCTACTGGTCCGAAGAGTAGGCCGAAGGCGGCAGTGGAGTACGTCAACGAAAAGGGAATAAAGCGTGCCTGTGTCGTGGAGGCTGTGATGGTCTGAGGTGGCTGCCAAGGTCGCAGGACTCGGGCTTCGAGCTTGCGCCGGCACGTGGTGGGCCGGTGTCGGCAGGTGATAAGTGTGGCCTGGCTGCGCAGGGGCGGGACTGACGGGTTTGTGGTCCAGCGTGCCGGGGTCCAGCAGGCGCACAGCATCGCAGACAACTATGCTCACGAGGACGGCGTCGGCCTCATGGCGGGGTGGGAGGCGCCGCCATGGCACAGACGTGGGGCTTTCCGGGAGAGGACCACGCCCAGGCCTACATGCTTTTTATTCACACCCCTACGCTGGCGAGGCCTACACCGGGCCATCCCACTACGGTGACGCTTAGGGGGTGGCGTCACAAGCAACATTTCCGAGAGTTCCCCCACTGGCTGGGGTGGCATGGTTGCGTCCACTGTCCACTGCACTCCATACGCCAGAGGTGTATGTCGCCATGGATATGGGTGTGTTCTGCATACTGCGGTCTGTCCAGCACATCTTCGCCACTCTTGGCATTGTGTGCTTTCCCGATCATGGTTCTACTGCATCCTTCACACATGCCTGGTTGCCACCTCTCCACACATTTGGCTATTATGTGGCTGAGGTGCCATGTCGTTGATGGCTCATGTTCAGGGCTTGCCCAGTTTACCATTGTAAGTTGTTCTATCGTGTCTGGTGGGTGGTCATGTTGTTGTGCATGTTGGTTGTGATTTTGTGACGTGTGCATTGCCAGAGTTGTGAGTTGCATGGTTGTGGAGTTGAGGTGTTTGGGGTGTTCATGTCAGACTTGCCAAGGGGGTGTGCATTTCCCTTGTTGCCATCCTGAGAACGCTGGTTGATGATGGACTGTCGGAGGATGAAGGGATCATGCACACTGGCTGTGTATTTGAAGGCGACATTGTTGGAGGTTCCACGGTGTTCTGTTGTTGCCTGCACATTGATGTGAGACGTGTGCTTCCTGTTGAGGTGATTGTGTGCTGTGTCACCAGGGGGCACAGGTAGTACATGTGTGCTGAGGATTACCCCCTACACGTGCGTGCATCCTGCTATGGCGTATGGTCCTTGCTTGGTCTCCAGCAGATCCTGCGCATTGTGTTGTACGTATGGGGACTGGGGTACCAGGGTGATGGTGATGTCCAGGACAGGTGTGGGGGACTTGGATGTGGCTGGCTGTGTGACTCCTCCGACTCTGGCGGGTGTTGTTTGGGGGGTACCAGGGGCCAACAGGTGCAGCCAAGCCAGCAGCTTTGTGTGGGGTGGGATGTTGGTTGTCCGCTGTGTTGGTGCCGTAGGCCTGTTAGGCGATGATGGTCAGGATGCGTAGGATGGTTGTCCCTTTCAGCCTGTAGTGGACGGTGACATTGTCAGATGTTGGGTCTGTGTGGCTGGTACGTTTCCTGGGGTTCCACTGTCTTTGTCTGCGCTGCGTCTGTGGTGGTCCGGGGGGGGGGGTATTCCGGGTGTGGGTTGGGGTCCTGGGGTGGTGGCGGTGGGTGTTGTGGCCCTCTTGGGTGTCCGGGCCGCATGATGAGTGGCTCCATGGCATCTGTTGCCCTTCGGATGTGGCCCTGGGCTGTGCTCCCTTTTGTGGTGCTGGCTGCCGTCCGACTTTACACCAGGTCAGAGCAGGTGTAAATTTCCTGGTGCTAACGCGCCTTATCGCCTGTTTTGTGTTTTTTTCGCCGATGTGGCTGGTCGTTGTGAATGTTGAGGTGTGATGTAGTCTTGGCTTTTGGCACAAGAACGCCTACTCTGCATCTCATTAGCGATATTTGCGGGGGTCCTCTGTGGCGATGTTTTTTGCGGCTGCTATCGCGGGTAAACTGGTGCTGTGGGCTGTTAACACCGGCTTGTGAATGGGGAGGTAAATTTATCACGACTTTGGCTGCGATAAAGTGCCGTTAATTCGGCGATAGCTCCTTGTGAATATGCCCCTATGTATTAATTACCAACTTATTTCCTAGACAACTCAACCCCCTTAACAGACTTTGCATCAACAACTGTGTTAAATTTAACAGAATCTTTATGTCTGGATACAAATGTAGGGGATTGATATTTTTCTCGGTCCTTTTTGGGTGCAACAATGGTTGCTAGTAAAGGAGTCAGAACAAATGCTTGTCAGACACCTGGTGCAATCCTAGATTCCTCTGTAAACTCACCCAAATGCCCTTACTGCACCTTTGCTGATGTAGACTCATGCCAGTACTGCATGCATACCACAATCCATTCTTGCATCCCCTTCTGTCTTAAAGAAAGTCAAAGTTAGAAGTGGTCTAAAGAGTCAAAAGCTGACCTTGGTTCAATAAATGTGCAGGGAACATTTTTATGCTGAGAGTTCTTTGAGCAGACCAACTGTAATACAAATACCTGCTCCACAGTGCCCATACCTTTTCTAACCCAACTTGTACATTACACACTCCTTCATCTCACTTAACTCAACTTTGCCATAAATGTTTCCAACACCAATGAGCAGTGAAACTGACCGATAATTCGAAGGACCTCTTTTATGCAAAGATAATTACAGTTGATCCCAGGTCTGAGCCACTCTGCAATGTTGCAATATAAAAGTACATATATCTGCTTGATATAGTTCAAAAGGACATTGTCTGGATCTGGTGCCTTCTTTGGTTGTTGGTCGACAATCGCTTTCTCCACCTCTGCAAGGGTAGTAAGTAGGTTAGACAATCTATTCCATCATACTTGTTTCCATATTCCAAACCACCTAGATAGTTGGTTAGTGGAACTCTCTTACAGTAACAGTTGTGTACAATACTTCAACCATCCAGGGCCCCAACACCCATCTCAAGACAACTTGACCTACAATAGTTCCCAAAATTGTTTACTATTCCTATGCCTGGCAGAGGTTTCCAGTGCATCCCAGATTTTCTGTAGCGATTGCTTCTTTATCCCTGAGAGTTGCTAAAATATGATAGTCTTTTAAGCATACTAGGGTCATTTCACCATCCAGGCTGTGATCGCACACCCATAGTGCTTTTCTTTTCAGATCTATGCGTGCACCACCCTTTACGCTGGTATCAATGAGTGACAACTGTGTCTTCATTGTGTTTCTTCTGTGGCAATGCCAGTTGTGCAAGGAAGCATGGGGAGTATTAGTCAATGCTTTATCTCATGTTCCTCCATGTAGGCTGTACGTCTTTGGGGAATATGGTAAGGTGTGTATATATACTTGTGCATATAAACATAATAATTGTGGGCACTGGTATGCAATTCAAATGAGAAATATGCTCTTGTGATTTTATGCTTGTACATTGCTCGGTCTTGGAATTGAATAGCTGTGATAGTGCTAAAAGTTTTAGTTCGTTTCTGTGCGTCATGGGGTTCTTTGGAGACAAATGTTTATTTTCAAGTTAAAGGCTTGCTGAGGAACGAAGCTTCTCCTCCTATCCCAGTGAATGGCTGGACAGACGGTTCCTGTCCTGTTCTTTTAATTGTAAGCTACTTGCTCTCCTTTTAAATATTTTTAAAGTTGCTGTGTTTGGCACATACCTGTCTCTGTTGTCCGCTTGACCCCGCCCGCTCCCCTGTCCACAGCGGTTTCCGTTTGTGTGGAGGGAGCGGCAGGAGGGGGGACGGAGTCTGAAGTGGAGCTCAGGGGCGAACTTAGGGGTTGCAGCCTCATTAGCTGCATGACAGCGCGGACGCGCCGCGGCTGGACAGACGATTCCTTTCCTGTTCTTTTAATTGTAAGCTACTTGCTCTTCTTTTAATTATTTTTAAAGTTGCTGTGTTTGGCACATACCTGTCTCAGTTGTCTGCTTGACCCCGCCCGCTCCCCGGTCCACCACGGTTTCTGCTCCCCGGTCCACTGCGGTTTTGTGTGGAGGGAGCAGGAGGAGGGGGGCGGAGTCTGAGGTGGAGCCCAGGGGCGAACTTTCGGGTTGCAGCCTCATTAGCCGCATGACAGCGCAGACGGCAGCAGACGCGCGCAGCGGGTGCGCCACTGGCACGCCTAAGGCAAGCCCGTCTGCACCCGTCCGCGCCCGGCCAGGACCCGGGCCAGAACCCCTGCCCCGCAACCCACAGGTAAAATAGCCTATTCGCGCTGCCAACTACTAAAGATAAGGAACTCTTGCAATCATAAATACTGCCACTCTATGCCCCCACTTAGTGATGAGCTTCAATGCACCAACTGTACCTTCAGGTTTTGCCCTCTCTTAGAGAGACCCCTGGGATTCAACGCCCCTACACACTTAAAATGTTTCTTTTAAATTGCCGATCTTTACCAAAACATTCCCTTGAGCTGAAGATGCTCTTGGAAAACGAGGCCCCAGATATATTATTCCTAACTGAAACCTGGCTTCATAATGAGTCAGACCAGATCTGGTGCAAACCCTCCCTGCTGGCTATAATATCCAGCAGAAAGACCGCGATAAAAAGAAAGGTGGAGGTGTGGCGATAATATATAAAAGCACCATTAAATGTCGGGTGGAAACCAATATTATTGCAGACTGTGAGAGTCTCTCTTTTACCATCTCACCATCTGCTGTCCACTCCCTTTCTGGAGTTCTCATTTACCGCCCTCCTGGTGGATCTGGGCAATTCCTCAAATCCCTTCCAGATGTAGCAGCTACACTAGTAGGTATTTCCCCCAATGTTACTCTTCTGGTGGATTTCAACCAGCACTTCAATGACCCTAACAAGGCTGATGCCTCAAATCTGATTCAGGACCTTCTAGCGATTCAACTCCTCCAAAAAGTCACAGGCCCTACTCATTAACTAGGCCATACACTTGATCCAGTTTTTACCAACAACAATGAACTGTCGGTGGGCGATCCCACTCCTCTGCCCTGGTCTGATCATTTCCTGATCCCCATCTACATTAACTCCCCACTCCAACCCCAGGTACAAAAACTCCCAACAGGAGAGTCTGGCCCTGGGCCAAATTGTCGGTAGAAGCTTGGATCATAGCTCTCGAAAACCTTAAACCCAAAACCAACCAAAATCTTACGTCAGCCGCAGAAAACTTCACCACCTGGATCGAGGCCTCACTGGACATGGTTGCTCCAGCCAAACCCTGCCATAAAGTGAGAGAGAAACTCTCACCCTGGTACTCCCCCAAACAACGATCACTTAAACATGTGTTTAAAAGACTGGAGAGGAAATGGAGGAAAGACTATAACGACCTGAGTAAACAGAAATATAGAGAGTCTATAAAGTATTATCAAAATGAAATAAAAATTGCCCAGGTGTCTTATTATGAAGAGATAATTAACTCTGCGGCTAACACTCCCAGGGAAATTTTCCGCGTCGCGAAGGACCTCCTTGAACTCCAGAGATCAGGATCATTCCTTGAGGCCTCCCCTGAGCGGTGTAACAAACTGGCAGACTTCTTTCTAGGGAAAATCAAAAACATATACACTGCTTTCCCCAGTTCACCCCGCCCCAGTGACCTCCTTTTACAGGATAAGCCCCCTCTTCGCCTAGAACATGTTCTTAAAGAATTTCCATCCTTGAATCTGGCTAAGCTGTCGGAAATCCTCTCTCAAATAAAATCAGGCTTCCCCCACGCTCTGCGTAAAGCAGGAAATGTGATACTTCCCTACATGCTAGAAATGATAAATCGGTCCATTGCCATCGGTTTAGTCCCTGCACAATGGAAACATGCCATGGTGAAGGCTCTACTAAAGAAACCCAGCTTGGACCTTGATGACCTAGGTAACTATCCCCCCAAATCACTGCTTCCAGTGATCATTTAGGCCCTGGAAAAGCATGGGAACTCGACCCTCTCTGACTTTCTGGAAACTCACAACCTTTTGCATCCCACCCAAACAGACTTCTGGCCTCTACACAGAACTGAAACTGCCCTGCTTGCAGTGGTGGAGGAATCTAAGTTGATTCTCGATCAAGGAGGGGCAGCGGCCATCATCCTCCTAGACCTGAGTTCAGCCTTCGATGCAGTTAATTTTAACATCCTATTGGAGAGACTCAGGAGGAGAGGTGTCTCAGGTGAGGCGGTTACCTGGATCCAATCTTACCTACACAGTAGAACTTTTCAGGTCTTCTCAGGGGAGTCGACTTCTAGAACCCTAGCGATCAGCTGCGGAGTCCCACAGGGATCTTCCCTGAGTCCCTCATTGTTTAATGTGTACATGCAGCCACTGGCGGATATCATCCTGCCATACGGGATAAAAATTGTCACCTATGCAGATGACACGCAGCTGGTAATCACCCTAAATGGCCCACGAAACTCCCCCTCTGACTTTGAAACCTGTCTGGAGAAAGTGGCCTCCTGGATGGAGCACTCTTGCCTCAAGCTAAACGGAGGAAAAACAGAGCTAATGCTTTGGGCAACACCCCTAGCATGGATCTTAAATGGATTTGGCCCACCTGCCTGGGCCCTGCCCCAACTCCGAAGACCAAGATTAAATGCCTGGGCGTCTGGCTAGACAACTCCCTTAAGTTCGAATACCAAGCAGTAAGAGTAACATGGGCCTGTTTCGGCACCATCAGACTACTCCATAAGGTACTCTCCCTCCTTCCGATGAGCACAAGGAGGACCCTGATACAGGCCTTGGTCCTATCGCGCTTGGACTATGGAAACTCTCTTTACTTAGGAGCACCCAAAGCAACTATAAGGAAGCTCCAAGTTGCACAGAATTGTGCTGCTAGACTATTGCTGGGGGTGCCAAAAAATAAGTCAGCCCTGAAGACGCTACACTGACTACCTGTCTCGAAAAGAGTAGAATTTAAGGCTCTGTGTATAGCCCATATGGCCTTATGGGGAAACGGCCCTGCTATCAACAATTCTCTCATTACCTCCTACCGCCCCGGAAAATGCCTCCGCTCGACTAATCTCCATCTTGCAGTCATACCTAAAATCAGAAGGGTAAGAAGCGGAGGCAGATCATTTTCCTACAATGTTGCCAGACTCTGGAACACAATGCCTCTACACCTCCGTGCGGAATCCCGTCATCTCCCCTTCCGAAAACTACTCAAGACCTGGCTTACAAACAATCCGCTCTATAAATTGAACCCTGTATCCTTTGTCTCTCCGCTAGCGCTGGGATGCCCTAGGGTAGCTATGCGCTCTACAAATGTTAAATAATAATAATAATAGTGCCATAACACCTAAAGCCGGTTCTGACAGAGTGCATGCATGATGCAATGGTAAAAGGACAAGGAGACCCAAATACAGTCGGTCAGGGACCTTTGGGTAATTGAACTCTTTCTAAAGACAGTGGTCCCCAGACAAAAAATTTGTGTGAACAATGAATATAGACCCAATCAGTACTATATTATAGGAATCTGTCCAGCTGGGCAGATATTTAATATACAATCAAAAAACAATGGGGCATATTAGCAAGGGCACTATCGCCGCTTTAGCGGCACTTTTTGCCGCTAAAGCGGCGATATTCATATCGCCCTATCAGCAAACTGTCTCTAACAGCAGTTAGCGACAGTTTGCGGGCATTAGCGCCCGTTTCTTTACCGCTTTGCATGTCAGCGATATTTATCGCTATTGACATGCAAAGTGGGCGTTCCTGACGAACAAACCTGGGAAACACTCGCTAACAGGCCTATCGCCTATTAGCAAGGTGGCCATGGCCCCAGTTAGCGACGTGAAAAGTCACGCTAACCGGGGTCATCGCCATTTATTTAACACCTGCAATTAGCAGGTGTTAGCCATACCTAACATGGGGGGGTGGATTATGCTGATACGACCACAGGGTCGTATCAGCAAGGTGTTCTCCCTTCTCCATGCAACATCGCTGGTTTTTCAGCGATGTTGGCCCATTTCCCCCGCTATCGCTGGAATATTCATCGCCATAGCGCTAATCGTTGCTAATACAGCGCTAGCGTGGCGATATATTCCAGCGATAGCCGGCGATAAAAAAAATCACGCTAAGCAGGGTTAGCGATGATTATCGCCTCTTCTTGCTAATTTGCCCCAATATTTGCAAACAATGAACACGAAACAGTTATAGTGGGATGCAAGCCTGCATCCAACTTGACAAAAAAGACGTACAGTATACAGTGAGGAGTTCAGGCAAAGGAAGTCGTTTGTTTCAAACACATTTCTTGTAGAACAAACATAATATATAGAAGGCACCATTACACAAAAATTAGGGCATTTGCACAAAAGCGTATATGGTGTACAAAGTGTCGACGGCGTTTCGATCCCTTAAGAGAATGCTGGGATCATCCTAAGGACATTATAAATGACATGCCTGTTTACATATGGCTAAAATTGCCAAGGGCAGGTGACAGACTTCCCTGATATCAAGGAAACAGGACCAGCTACGTGGTACGTGAGGTCCAGGTGTTGGTGCGAAGGAGTAGGCCTCGGGGAACGGAAGCCAACTGTGGAAGTTCCAATGTAACTATTAAGTATATGACAAGCCGCAGTAGCGGTCTTGAATAGAGTTCCGGGCCAATGCGATAGTAGTACTTGGTCTGTCACACCATTCTGTGTAGCCGGTCACAGCCTGGCATTCTCTTAAGGGATCGAAACGCCGTCGACACTTTGTACACCATATACGCTTTTGTGCAAATGCCCTAATTTTTGTGTAATGGTGTCTTCTATATATTATGTTTGTTCTACAAGAAATGTGTTTGAAACCAACGACTTCCTTTGCCTGAACCCCTCACTGTATACTGTACGTCTTTTTTGTCAAGTTGGATGCAGGCTTGCGTCCCACTATAACTGTTTCGTGTTCATTGTTTGCAAATATTGTTTTTTGATTGTATATTAAATATCTGCCCGGCTGGACAGATTCCTATAATATAGTACTGACTGGGTCTATATTCATTGTTCACACAAATTTTTTGTCTGGGGACCACTGTCTTTAGAAAATGCATGATGCAACGGGGCGCAATCAGGACTAAGTTAGGAAGTTGTTTAACGCGGTCCTTTGTACCTGTGAGGTTGGGCTCTAAAAAGAAGATGAAAGATACTCACACTATCCCTACCACCAAAAATTCTAGTAAAATACTTATCATATGTGAATTCATTAGAATGCCCGCAGCGTTTGACACCTGGAAAAGCTAGACTCGTTCCATGTGTAGAATAGTCCCCAAAACGCAGACTTGTTTGAGAGACTCGACAGTGATATTCGGAAAAGATCGTACTAGCACATGGTAGTAGTGTAAAACCAGTAGGATTAGGTAGTACACTTTGTCCTTTTAGACAACACAAGAGTGTTCCTTCATAGCTTCCCTTCCTGCAAGAAAAAACAAGCATTTGCAATGCAATCGGTCTCGCCTTTGGGACCTAAGTATTTAGCAATGCAGCAGATTATTGTGAGTACAGCAACATTTACATTAAAAGCTGGAACATGCTACTTGTTTCACTGTGGAAACTGCAATGTAACGGGGCTGCGTTATCCTTACAGTTGAACGGCTAGAGCGGCCAGAGCGGCCGACTTTGAAGCTGAGGAACCAGGTTCGAATCTGGCGGGAGGATCAAACATCCTGTGATTGTGGGCAAATCATTTAGGGCCTAATTTATGAGGTTTTACTGTAGGGCAGCGCCGCAGGCCTCCCTGCTGCACTGCCCTACGGTAAAAGAAAAGGGCAGGAATGCGCCGTATCTATCCCGCCGTATAGCATTCCTGTCCTTTTCCCCAGCGCCGGCGCATAATGGGCGGCCGTGCCCCAACGCAGGCACCTTTGCACCATGGTGCAAGAGTGCCTGCATTACAGGGATGATTATTTTTGTGCAGGCAGGGAAACCTTCCTGCACAAAAACAATCAGAAGAGGCTTTTTCCTCTTTCTATGTGTGCTGCAGAATGCAGCGCACATAGAAAAAGGAAAAACGAGGAGAAATAAAGATATTTCTCCTCGTTGTGCCTCCCTTATGCCCCCCCTGGGGAGGCGTACGTTTTTGGCGCTGCCTCAGATTTACAATTTTTCATAAATCTGGGGCAGTGTCAATAAGCCATGGATGTTGCACGCCCCTTTAACGCAGAAAATTGAGTTAAAGGGAACCATATTTAAGAGGCAGCATTAAGCCAAAAAAAGTGGCTTAGTGCTGCCCGGTAATTATGGAGCAGGCTGACGTTCTGGCAGCGCAAGGAGCCTCATAAATGAGGCCCTTAATCTCCCTGTGCCTAGAAATTAATGTGTCCGCCTGTATGCAACTGGTGCTCATGTAAAGCACTCTGATACCGTTGGGTCGATTTCACCCTATATAAAACTGGGAAAAAAACTGCGCTCTGGCATGGGTTTATACTTGCCCTTTCTTGAAAGGGATCTAAGTATAGTAGTGCGCACAGCCTACAACCTCTCCCGAAACGCATGAAGAGAGCCCCTGGCAGTGCAGAACACAAAATGATGGCCACGCCTGCAGAGTGTGATGAGGGGCCCTGAATCTCCCATATAG
Organism: Calotriton arnoldi; assembly: GCA_963921515.1. Taxonomy (NCBI): domain Eukaryota; kingdom Metazoa; phylum Chordata; class Amphibia; order Caudata; family Salamandridae; genus Calotriton; species Calotriton arnoldi. The sequence goes on along the minus strand of CAWUFW010020647.1, from coordinate 114,073 downwards.
CACAGAAATTCACTTGGCTTGGGCTGATGGGGACCCTCACGCCCCCTAAACGGCTGTGGGGAGTTGGGGACCCCCTGCGCTATTGGCCATTGGATTCATGTGTACCTTTGAAGTTTGCACCCGGAAGATATCTGCAGGGAGCCACACTGTTTGTCTTTTGCTATTTATGCTCTTAAAATGCTCAATTGTCAATGTCAATGTCAATGCAGCATGCCTCGCAGAGCAGCGCATGCGCTGCCCACGCTCGACCTAAAAATATGGCTCCAGATGCCAGTGTAGTAGCTGTAAGTTAATGCTATAATGAAATTGAGACAATAAAAAAACTGCTTCTACACATAATTTACTGGCAAGAAAAAGGCATCCTCTCCTACAGTTGAGTTTTTATCAACCGAACCGGAGCTGGGAATAGCACCTTTATTAGAAGAAAATGAGCCTGTTCATGACCATCTCCGAGGACTAACAGCAATCTGTTCCGGCTACTACTTAGATTACATTAGATATGGGAAATCTAGTCCAAGAAGGTTAATAGTGAAATGTTGCTATGCAAACTCAGCGACAGGATCTAACTCTGTTCCTAAGAAAAAAAAACATTCTGAAGTCTCTGTTCGGGGTACAGTAATTAGAATTAAGATAACATCACTCAGCTGCTTACAAGACACCAAGGCATAATGAGTATCCAGACAAAATATCCTTGAAGGGTTCTCCAAGGAGACTGTCTGGCATGCCACAGAAGATAGATGTGCGGGGGGTGGGATGATGACCACAGCAGAGCCTGACGTGAAGTCCTGACCCACTTACACACACGTGGACAAAGATCCCTCCAAACACTGCAGACACAGTACGGAACCTAGGGATTAAGTTTGATCCCACTCTATCTTTCCACAGTCAATCACTTTCTGTGGCAGGCATGTGCTTTCATACCATAAAAATCTTGAGAAAGTTCCTGGACCTACTCCCTATGAATGCTAGGAAGACAGTTGCTGTGGCACTGGTTCTATCGCGTTTGGACTACTGCAACAGCCTGTATGCAGGAGTAAATAAGGCTGTTTTAAAAAAGTTACAGGTGGTCCAGAATGCAGCGGCCAGGTTGGTGCTTAGGCTACCCAGAGGATCCCCTTCAGTGGCAGCACTCCAACGACTGCATTGGTTACCAATCCACAAAAGGATCCTGTTTAAAGTTTTAACAATCACCTATAAAGCAATAAAAGCATCAGGACCGACATATCTCAGGTCCAGAATACGCCCCTATACCACACAACGCCTTTTGCGGTCATCTTCGGGTAACTTTCTAGCAGTCCCCAGCTACCGTTTGAAAACTAAAGGAGGCAAAACCATAGCTGTTCTAGGAACTAGAGCCTGGAACATTTTGCCGCTCCAATTGAGATTGGCTCAATCAGAACGTCTCTTCAGGAAACTATTGAAAACATGGATTTTCTCTGCTCCTGACAACATCATGTTCTCCCTTATATGATACTCGTTATTAATGCAACTCTTCATAACTAACCTCTCGACTTCTCCCTGCTATTTTCTCGATTACTTTCTGCTAGCGCCAAGATGCTCCTTGGAGTGAACGTAGCGCTTTATAAATAATTTCATTCATTCATTCATTCACTCGGACATGCACGCTCCTCGCACCCTCTTATGCATGGGTGTGAAGGCACATTGGACACAGAGACCCACCCATCAAGCCTTTTTACATGTGCATGGCCCTTTTTAGAAGCTCGTTCGTGGAGCCTTACTGAACACAGGGACACACATAAATCACAAGTCCTCTTTTATCAGCATGTGCTGCTTAGAAACGTGCTGAAGACAAGGCAGGGACATCTTAATAATTTTGGGGGCACTGGGCCAAACCTATTTTGGGGCCCCTGTTCCCAGCAACTTTGGATTTATGATCCATTTTCAGCTAAAACGCCCATTGATCATGCCTTGAAATGTAAGCAATAGTAAAAGAAACAAGCATGGCTACTGACTGGAAAGCTGCACGTTGAAGGTTTGCATGCACAGAACAGCTGAGGCATCTGAGGAACTGTGCGTTGATTTCTCATGCGTTTCAACGGCTGATAGTCTTCCATTATAGCTTGGTGGTTGTCAATGCTTACCTTAGTGTAAGGTAAACCGGCTTCTGCTATTCTGCACGGCTCTACATCGAAGAATAGCTTCTGAATGAAGACAGACTGTCTCTTGTTTATTTATTAAAGAAGACAGCGGCATCTACTGGTCAGGATGGGCATTTTTTAAAATTAAAAGCACAGGAAATACAAAAAAAAACAATGGTAGAAAAGCAACGGAGAAGAGCAGAAAGATGGACAGGAACAGCGGAAAAGAGGGATAGGAGGGCAGTAAAGCTGCAGAGCAGTGACGCTCTACCACTGGACCACCAGGGATGAGGCGCAGGCAGGAGCCTGTGGGTGGAGGAGGGACTCAAAAACCTGACCTCCGGGTCAGAGGAACCACCAGCAGGAGATGGGGACAGCAGCAGCAACCAGATGGCGCAGCGCTGTGGGAAGAAGTCGTCCACTAAGGGATAGGCCCCCGTACACCCAAAAGCAAACTAACAGGGGGCAAGGAAAGGCAGCACCACATGGTTGCTTCTTCCCATCTAACAGTGGCGACCGGTTTTTGTTTTCCCAAATTCCCCAGTGAGTAATGGCGGATCAAGCTCCATACCCAAGGGCCTGGGCCCGATCCGACCCCCGTGCTCCTGGCACCCACTGCCACCAATGGCCAATCTCAGTGACTTGAGCCAGTTAGTAGAGTCCCCCACCAGTCTTGTGCGGTGCCCTCGGTGATGTAGGTCAGCCGCAGTGCAGGGATTGCTCAGGGCATAGTGTGCGTCACCCACAGGCGCAAGGCTTGGGCCCGACTCGACCACCAGGCCTCCTCCACTGCGCGTCCCGCCTTCTCCTCACCTGGACATTGACACCAGGGCTCAATGAATGGCACTCTTTCCAAATCTGTCACTCAGCCAGCAGGAGCCTCAGCCAGGCGGGATTTCACAAGCCTGGGCACAGCAGTCGCCGCCAAGTCAGCTGGGGAACCTCCCGATGCAGGTGACGCAACAGGGCCCCCTTAGGCATGAAGTTGCAGCGCTCCCACCAAACAAGTTTGGCACAGCTCAGGGGTCTCACCCCCACAGCATCCGGCCAGTGCAACATCCCCCGGCCTGCGATGCAGAGAGGCGCGGCCCATCATTGGTAATTTCCTCTGTGCACCCCAGTGTAGTGGTGACGTGTGGTATACTTATTTTTTTTATTTATTTGAAGAGTTTTATATAGCGCTGGCTAGACCCGGAGGTATCAGAGCGCTTTACATGAGGTTACACATTGTTACAAAGTTACATAAGTTACAAGTTAACATCTGTTACTAGAACATTAAATAGCAGAGAAAAAAAGACCAATGAAGCATAGAGGGTAAGGGGGATAAAGTAAAAGGGGTATCGAATGCAGAACAGGACACAGCAGACCGGCCACCAAAAAGTCAGTCAAACAAACAGGTAGGGTTCCCGTAATCAACGATCTCCAGAGCCGGATTCCCTCACAGATTCAGGTTACAATAAGGGAAGGAACGGGTCCGAGGGAGGGGGCAAAAAGGGGTGCCTCACCTTGATCTTGCAATAAGAGAGGGGTGAAGGTGACTCAAGAGGGGTCGATTAAGAGCGATGGTCAATAAGGTGGTACAAGGCGCTGACCAGCAGCATGAATCAGGCTGGGAGTATGTCGAGACCGTAAGATGGAGGATTCAGTTCATGGACCCCAAGTACCTCGCAACAAAATGGCGGGATTGCGGGCAAGCACAAATATGGTAAAAGAGCCAACAAGGAAACCTGTCCCAGGAGCAGGGCTGAATGGGGAGGGCAGTCACCAGATCTGGAATGGAGGAAGGCTGGAGGTCGTTGATCCCTCACGAGTCATCAGAAATCCAGGGAAAGTCGCGGGCGCCCAGGCAGCAGCCCCGAAGAGGAAGGCAGCTACGGGGTCAGGAGGGCGCGTCAATGTGGAAAAGGGAAACGAACTTGTGATAGGGCAGCAGCGTCGCGGCAATCTCGAGGCGGCTCCGTCGGGGGAAGCAAGACCCTCGTGTCTCGGACCGTAGCCCCGGAAAGGTACAAGCAGGACGCCAGGCAAGGCGGGAATGCGGGTAGACAAGAATCCGATCAAAAAAGTCAGCCTTTAAAACCGTATACGATGCATACCTCCCTACATTGGTGCGCAGGAGTGCCTCTACCGTTCACAGCTCCAAGGGGCGGCAGGCGGTCTTCTCACACAGGTCAGCAAAGTGTCTCCATGCGACCTGCCAGACTTCACCACCAGATAAGGGCGATCGCCAATGCCTCAATGTCTACCGCCACGGCCCAGCAACTCCACAGCACCTCTGCCTCCCACTCCAGGTCACAGACACAGGCCCAGCGAGGCCTCCAGGCCCCGGGGACTGTCCGCGCTTTCAAGGTTTAGGCTGCCATGGTGTTGCAAGGAGGGCGCTATGAAAAGTGATGCATCACTGTTTTTCCCAGCGATGTGCTCTTTTCATAAATGTAGCCCTGAATCTGGATTTCCTCTTCCCCTGGGACTCTGGCTGGTCATCCTGGCTGCTGGGGAGTTTGGGGGGGTTGTTGATCTGTGCTGCACTTGGCCCTGGCTGCTCCATTCTGCATTCCATTGTTTTAATTTTCAGTTTTTCATTTGAGGTGGACTTATAAGCTATTTTTGCCTCTAGAGGCAAAAAAAGTGACGTTGGGCTGACTAACGTGAGTGTTTTTTGCAGCTAATTGGCCTTTAGTCACTTTTCTCTCACTAACGTCAAACGTTTTATCACCTTGACACTAGTGTTAGCGGCAGTTTTCACCGCGGCTAGCTGATACTGATACAGTTAGGAAAACTGTCGCTAACGCTAACGCTAGTTAGCGGCAGTTCTTGTAAATATACCCCAAATGCGTTGCAGCACGGGGCAGATCTCATTGCGATATGGTTCTAATACCTAATCAGGATATTCTTTCTATCCATATGGGTCCTACTGGTAATATGGAGGAACAGATCTAACCTGCTGCACCATTAACTATCATTAATCACCATGGCAGTGGAGGAATCGATAAGTGTGAGTAATCCCATAAATCCCCTGTAAGATTATCTGAACAATAGCTAACCAATTACACCTCCTTCAATTCTACATTTACAGCTCGGATAGCCCATGTGTAAACAGACGTGGGAATTAGCATGTAACCTGATCTACCACAATGCTGGTCGCAATGTAAATATTTCAGCAATACAGTCAAACCAAGTGGGGCCACTCTCAGAAGGGATCTCAGATATCGGTCGTCTTGTCTTTGGAAATCAATGGAGTTGTTGCCCCACACTTCCACCCCATAAGAAGATGCTGCAACCGCCTTTGCTCTACAGACCTGTATTATTGAATTTTGAGAATCACCACCAACTATATACTTGCACATTAAAATGGAAGCAGCATTGTGGCTCAAGGTAGTGATTGCTTTTTCCCTCTCCTGATAATCACGCAGGCAACCGGTGTCCAAACAATGCTCTTTATCATGAAGGAACATTTCATGGAACCTTTTGAATTTAATCCATATATCTGGTTATACTATGTTTTAATTACCAACTTTGTTTCCACACAACTCAACCCCCCTTAACAGACTATGCATCAGCAACCGTGTTAAAGATAACAGAATCATGTTGTCTGCATACAAATGTAGGGGATTGATATTTTTATTGGTCCTTTTTGGGTGCAACAGTGGTTGCTAGCAAAGGAGTCAGAACAAATGCTTGTCAGACACCTGGTGCAAACCTAAATTCCTCTGTAAACTCTCCCAAACTTCCTTACTGTACCTCTGCTGTTGCAGACTCATGCCAGCTCTGCGTATATACCACAATTCATTCTTGCATCCCCTTCTGTCTTAAAGAAAGTCAAAGTTGGAAGTGGTCTAAAGAGTCAAAAGCTGACCTTGGTTCAATAAATGTGCAGTGAACATTTTTAAGCTGAGAGCTCTTTGAGCAGACCTACTGTAATTCAAATACCTGCTCCACGGTGCCCATACCTTTTCTAACCCAGCTTGTACATTACACAGTCCTTCATCTCACTTAACTCAATGTTGCCATAAATGTTTCCAACCCCAATGAGCAGTGAAACTGACCGATAATTCGAAGGACCTCTTTCATTCAAAGATAACTACAGCTGATCCCAGGGCTGAGCCACTCTGTAATGTTGCATTATAAAAAACAAAGCCAAATACATATATCTGTTTGATATAGTTCAGAAGGACATTGTCTGGATCTGGTGCCTTCTTTGGTTGTTGGTCGACAATCGCTTTCTCCACCTCTGCAAGGGTAGTAAGTAGGTTAGACAAGCAACTCCATCTTACTTGTTTCCATATTCCAAACCACCTAGATAGTTGGTTAGTGATTTATCTTACAGTAACAGTTGTCTACATTACTTCACACATCGAGGGCCCCAACACCCATCTCAAGACAACTTGACCTACAAGATTTCCCAAAATTGTTTACTGTTCCTATGCCTGGCAGAGGTTTTCAGTGCATCCCAGATTTCCTGTTGTGATTGCTTCTTTATCCCTGATAGTTGCTATAATATGATAGTCTATTAAGCATACTAGGGTCATTTCTCCATCTGGACTGTAATCGCACACCCAGAGTGCTTTTCTTTTCAGATCTATGTGCACACTACCCTTTATGCTGGTATCAATGAGTGACAACCGTGTCTTCATTGTGTTTCTTCTGTGGCAATGCCAGCTATGCAAGGGAGCATGGGGTGTGTTAGTCAATGCTTTATCTTATGTTCCTCCATGTAGGCTGTACGTCTTTGGGGAATATTGTAAGGTGTATATATACTTGTGCACATAAACCTAATAATTGTGGGCACTGGTATGCAATTCAAATGTGAAATATGCTCTTGTGATTTTATGCTTCTACATTGTTGGGTCTTGGAATTGAATAGCTGTGGTAGTGCTAAAGGTTTTAGTGAGTTTCTGTGCGTCATGGGGTTCTTTGAAGACACATGTTCATTTTCAAGTTAAAGGTTTTCTGAGGAACAAAGATTCTCCGCCTATACCAGTAGTGCCATAACACCTAAAGCCGGTGCTGATTGAGTGCATGCATGATGCACTGGGGCACAATCAGGACTAAGTTAGGAAGTTGTTCAACGCAGTCCTTTGTACCTGTTAGGTTGGGCTCTAAAAAGATGAAAGATACTCACACTATCCCTACCACCAAAAATGATATTAAAATACTTATCATAAGTGCATTCATAAGATGGCCTACAGTGTTTGACACCTGGAAAAGCTACACTCGTTCCATGTGTAGAATAGTCCCCAAAACGCAGACTTGTTTGAGAGACTCAACAGTGATATTCGGAAAAGATCGTACTAGCACATGGTAGTAGTGTAAAACCAGTAGGAGTAGGTAGTACACTTTGTCCTTTTAGACAACACAAGAGTGTTCCTTCATAGCTTCCCTTCCTGCAAGAAAAAAAAGGAAAGAAGTGGTGGTACTATTGAAATGAGCCTGGGGAGGCTCATAGTGACACAAAATGGTTGTGTGTGTCTTTTGTGTATGACCAAAAGCGAATGTGCAGGTTACATGAAAACACATGAGTAATAGGGGAAGAACTTGGGGGGGAGGGGGGGTGTGTTAAGCCCTGCCATTTTGTCTCCTTTTTCATGTAGACATTGTCTGGTCAGATGGAGGGACTGGCCCAGATTTCACTTTCACAAACAATAGCTCCCTCCACTGACCTCAGACGAGAATAAAGGCACAAACAAGAATTGGGACAACGATTAAACGACAAACATCTCAGCCACAGATAATGGGCAAGGACAAAGAGTGACACAAAGAACAAGATCACAAAACTTATATATTATTGTGCACATGTCGGTGCAGAAATTATTGGTACGGATTCCACTTGGTGCACCATGCAGGGACTTAATGAGTAGCCTTTTGGGAGGAAAAGGTTTGGCTATAGGGGACACTAAGGGCCATATGTACAAGGACTGGTGAAAATTATTTGCTAACGTTAGTTAGCGGCAGTTTTATTACCGCCGTGTACCGCTGAAAACTATTACCATGTTAGCGACGTATTTACAAGCCGTCGCTACATGGCGATAGCTTCAGGGATCGGCGGCGAAAACTGACGCTAACATTAGCGTGATGGCGATAGAAATTCCGGCGTTAGCGGGCGAAAACCAACGAAAGGCCCATTAGCGGCAAAAAAAACAATCAGTCGACGTCCAATAGAAAACAGAAAAAAAAAACAATGAAATGCAGAATGGAGCAGCCAGGGCCAAGCGCAGCACACATCAACAACCTCCTCAAGCCACCCAACATCCAGGATGACCAGGATGAGAGCCTGGATGCCTCCCAGGACCTGTGCCTGGAGCCTGGATGCCTCGCTGGACCTGCGTCTGGAGCCTGGATGCCTCGCTGGACCTGCGTCTGGAGCCTGGATGCCTCGCTGGACCTGGGTCTGGAGCCTGGATGCCTTGCTGGACCTGCGTCTGGAGCCTGGATGCCTCACTGGACCTGCGTCTGGAGCCTGGATGCCTTGCTGGACCTGCATCCGGAGCCTGGATGCCTCACTGGACCTGCGTCTGGAGCCTGGATGCCTCACTGGACCTGCGTCCGGAGCCTGGATGCCTCGCTGGACCTGCATCTGGAGCCTGGATACCTCGCTGGACCTGCGTCTGGAGCCTGGATGCCTCGCTGGACCTGCGTCTGGAGGCTGGAGTGGGATGCGGACAAGCTGTGGAGTCAATGAGCCGTGGCGGTAGACATTGAGGTGCGGCGATCGCCTGTACCTGGTGGTGAAGTCTAGCAGGTCGCATGGAGACACATTGCTGACCTGTGTGAGAAGACCGCCTTGAGCACCGTGGATCTGTGAATGGTAGAGGCGCTCCTGCGCACCAACGTAGGGAGGTCTGCATCGCATACTATGATCCACCACTACACCGGGGTGCATGGAGGGGATTACCAACGGTGGGTGGCGCCTCTCTGCATCACAGTCCGGATGATGTTGCGCCGGCCGGACGTTGTGGAGGGTGAGGCCCCTGAGCTGCGCCGAACATGTGTGGCGGGAGCACTGCAACTTCACACCTAAGGGGGCCCTGCTGCATCAACTGCATCGGGAGGTTCACCAGAGGATTTGTCGGCGACTGCTGTACCCAGGCTTGTGAAATCCCACCTGGCTGAGGCTCCTGCTGGCTGAGTCACAGATTTGGAGAGAATGCAGTGGATTGCGACACAGTGTGAATGTCCAGGTAAGGAGAAGGTGGGACGCATAGCGGAGGAGGCCCGTGGGTTGAGTCGCCCAGTCCTAGCACCTGTAGATGACACACCCCCAGTGGCGGCTCATCCGCTATGGTGGAAGAGCGTCGCCCCACTGCTTTCAAGCAGTGCAAGATGAGGAAAAATCATCACATGATGATAACTTCCTGATGTAATTGTGCTATGTTTCCTTTGGGGGCGGGAGGGTGGGTAGGGCTGCTCCACTGACGGAGCAGGGCAGGGGCAGAGTGGCATGCCCACCCAAGTGCGCAATGACTGTTTGGTCGGCCGACTCAGGCCACCCAAAGCAGTCATGCGCACTGTCCTGTTCGCAATGAAGGCTGCATTACAGCCTGCATGGAGAAAATGCCAACCCCTCCAGCCCCTCGCTGAACGTCGTGTCCCGGCACCAATGACCATTCCCATTGCAGCGTTGTGATTGGCTTAGGGGAGGGAGCCTGGCTGCCTACTTCCTGTTCCTGGAAGCAGACTCAGGAGAGCAGGAGCAACGAAGACACGGGACCCGGCCTCAAGGTAAGATTTCTCTCATTTAAATATTTACAACACCCACTAACACACACACCCCCGCGTCCACGCCCCATCCAGTGTCCTTTCCGGCGTTTCCCACCTCCCAGCTGTCCAGTTGCCCCCGCAGCACTTCTGAATGGTGGCCGCTGTGCAGCCATGCGCAGCAGGCGTACCACTGGTGTGCCAAAGGTATAGATGAAGTTACGATGCATATCATTACATCGCACTCCATTACAATGCATACTAATACTAGGCATATTGCAACAGTAGGGAAGGTGTTGGATAGCAGAGTTGTAAATATTACTATTCCCACTTCAGTGAGTGCAACCCTAAAAGTAACCCTTGCACCCCAAAGCAAACCCTGAACACTAAAATTCATCTTTGAGCACCCAAAACACACCCTAAAAATCATATTTGACCCAAATGCACACCCCAATTTTCATAATTGACCCCAAAACACACCCCAAATTTCAAATTTTAACCCATAATACAGCCCAAATTTCATCTCCGACACCCGAAACCCACACCCCCCCTAAAACTTAAAAAATTCCCATTACTGACCTACTCGGTGAACTCAAGTTCCACCTGGACAACCCCAGTGACCAGAACACCACCCCCTCCTGGGGAAGCTCCCCAACATCATACTCAAGCAGCTAGTCACTGCAGCAAGCCACATAGCAGGACACACAGTCAAGCACGTCTCCTCCACCAGCGGGAACTTCAACTACAGCCACACCACCGGACTCTCCTGAACCGACCATCATTGTATACATCACGTCTTCACCATGCCCACCGTACACCACCGCCATCATCACCGCCCTTCGCACCTGGATCAAGGCCACCGAAGAACGTCTCGTCAACTCCCTCAGCACCACCACTCCGCCAACGTCTACAGACGATGACACCGCAGCGCGCAACCGCCAGCGATGGATCTCCAACTGCGCCGACACACTGGCACCCTTCATGAACGGCACTACGTCAGTACCTTACGCCTGCCTGATGGCAGGCGTAAGGGTGACGCAGTGCCACAGGGATAGGCTGGCCCCATGCATTGCTGGAGTTGCGTCATGGTTGTGACACGACTGCAGCAATGCGTGACTTTGGCGCAGACAGATACGTCAGGATTCCAGACGTATCTGTCATTACTTGCGTCATGCAGTGCTGTCCAGTGAATACAGCGCATCCATGGTGTCGCAAGAAGGGTGTAGTGAAAAGTGTAGCAAAGCTGTCTTGTCGCAGCACAGCAACACTTTTCATGACTGAGGCCCAGGAATGCGCACTATCTTATTGATGGTGCGCATTCCTGCCCTGTAGTTTTGTTGCAGGGCAGCACAGCAAAGTTGCTTGCAGCGCTGTCCAGCACCAAAACCTGCTGAAAAGAGGCCCCAAGTGTTAGCTACATTTTTAAGACCAGCTATTTTCTGGTCTTAAAAAACTGCCTCTAATTGCAGTTAGCAGCAGTTTTTTTGGTCCTCCAAAGTTCAGGAATCCCCTTGTACATATCGCAAAGTGGGGTTAGCGGATGTTTTTGAACGGGAACGCCTCCCTTGCATGTCATTATCGCTAACAGAAGTGGCGATCTTTAGAATGGACGTTTTCGCCGGAAAACTGCCGCTAACAGAGGTTAGGGCAGCGTGTACATAAGGCGATAAAAATCTTGCTGCAAAACCGTCGGAAAAGTGCCGCTAAAGCGGTGTTGACTCCTTGTACATTTGCCCCTAAGTGTATTCATTGTTGACTTAAAATGCAAGCAAGCGCTGAGTGAAGGGTGGTGTAACAACGTACTAAAAACAGGGGCAGCCATTAACAGGGAAAAGTGGTGGGCCAGCGCGTGGGCCAAAACAAATAAAAATAAAACTTACCTGCTGCCTTGCTCTTCTGCTCCCTAATCCCGATGCACACAGGTTCCCAGAGTCCCCTGCACCAATTGAGACGCTGCCCTCATGCTGGTATTACCCAGCAAGAGAGAAGCACCGGGATTGGGCAGAGGGGGCTGGCTTCACGCTGCAGCAGGGACTCGGAGCCTGTGCTCCTGAGCCCTGCTGATATCTTCAAACAACAGCCTGGAGATATCCAAGTGCTCATGTCAGTATGGCCGTGCTAAGAAGGCTGGCCAAACTGACATGTGCCCGTGGTGCCCTGTGCCCACCACTCCACCTTCTGCTGATGATCCCCGCCTTCAAGACTCGGCTGCGGCTCGGGCTCCTACAAGTAAAATAAAATGATAATAAAGCAGTTTTAATAATTGCTTTATTATCATTTTATTTTACATGTTTTGACTTGCTGGTTCCAGCAGTGGGGTGACGCTGCTCCACCAAAATGGAGGAGCAGCCCCTGACTGTAAACCTTTTTGTAAAAATGAATTTATAATTGTCATATCTCTTAATATTTCATGTAAACAAGCTTGACTCTGTCATCACAGTTTCACATACAATTCCCCACCAATCTGAAAACAATAGAAGGATAATGCTGGGCAAAGTGGATGAGCTTGGAGAGTAATAACTCACTGCCTGTCATCATCCAAGTGAAACTGGCACAGAATGCCCATGCAAATATATATGGTACCATGTGTTTTCCATATAAAGGACAATGGGAAGGATGTTATTATTGGACGGAACACCTCTTGATGGTAATAATGCAATTGTAAAATTTTAGGAGGAATGATGAAGTTATCCTATAATATCAGTGCCAATATTAATATAAATAACACCCTTATTGCTAACTGGACTGGCATATTATGAACTACATATTAATAATTATAATATTAATAAAGAGACTTTTATTGTTATTATTACTAATCAAAATATTAATAATGGTAAACACTACACTTAAAGCCTGATATAGATTTTGGCGGACAGTGGTAAATACGGGTGGTACGGTGGAGTACTTTTCTCCTGCCACACTGAGGGTCCTTCGTCCGTCAAATTTAGAGATGTCCACCTGGCCAGCAGACATCTCTTAACATTGGCAGGATCTGCTGTGACAAAGATTCCTGTCAATGTATTAAAAATTTGATTGATAGTACCATCAAAATAATGGTACAGTCAGTCACATTTTTTATTTATTTTTGTATTTTCAAAAGCAAAATCCCAAAGCGGAATTTTGTTTTCTCAAATACACATAATAGTGACCTCCCCCCCCACAGCATGGTAATTGTCTCCCATGGTGTGGGGGTCATTTTGCAGTTTTCACTGCCCTTTCCACAAGGAGTAGTAAAAACTGGCCATTCGATCACCCACTCTGATTCAGTGTCAAGGACGGAGAAAGAGTAGTCCCAATCACAGACATACTTAAGGTCCCTCCATCTGTAAATCAGGCGGGCAGACCTTCAGTTTGGTAGAGAGGGTACTCTATCAAGGTTGGGACAGAGCATCCTCTCCTCCAAACTCTAAATCTGGCCCTACGTGTACTCTAAGATTTGACTCTTCGCTTGGCACTAGTAAGAAAGATAATGATAATCTAAGTCAGTGGTACTCAGTTTGTCAACCACTGGAAGAATGAAACGATGAGTGGAGGATGCAGAACCAGAGTCAGCGCTCAGGTCTTAATGGATAAGCCCTAGGTGAGAGGCCATGAGTTAGGTAAAATAAAGTGGTGAAAAAGGTAGGGACACATACAGGCAGAAAAGTCCATCAGGTTATTCACAGTCCACCCCTCACTCAAGCACAGCCAATGACTGGAGGAGGTAGTGAAGTGGGAGCTGTGAAAAGCTATTGGGTGTGATCATTGCAAGATACCTCATCAGTTTGAGTACTGTCAATATGTCTAGCCCCGGCACTGGCCGCTGCAAACTTGTAAGACTGAGTTGAAAGCGAACCTCCCCCACACTTGGTCGGGGTGTGTGTGTGTGAGATTGTGCCAGTATTAAGTGATGTTGCATATCTTTACACCCCAATGTGTTACATAATGTTATTTATTCATGCCTGGGAGTGACAGAGGAAATGTTGCTATATTTACACTTACCTGTGAGGGCTATAGAAAGAATTGCTCAATTTATGCTTGCTTGGCACGAGTTCGGGAGATTTGGTTTAGCTACACCAGGTGTGCTTTCTGGTTTTAGATGTTGCCTCACTCACCTACTACCTTTCAACTCACTTCAGGTCAGACGTTCTTCTGTGTATTTGTACACACATATAAAAGTGATATCCCACATGTGTGGAACAGTATATTGTACAAGAGATGGAAGAGCCAAAACTATAAAAATGTCAATTACTTGAAATGAGAGATGTAGGCATGCAGAGCCATAGGAATGCTGGCACTGGGAACAAATTATGGGCACTGACGGGACATAAATATGAGGAAATAGTGTGTTTTAAGCCACTATTGTAGAGCAAACTCGTTATGGGAAAACGGTGCAAATCATGCCTCCCGGGGCACTGGGTATCTCACCTTCACAAATATTGGTGACTGGCAGGCTTTGCTGCAGACTAGGTGAACCCGGGGCACAAAACTGCCACCATCCTTCGAGCTGAATTTCTTTCAAAAGTACCTTTAAAAACTGACCCACACAGTTGTGTCTTGGATCTGTTTCAATATGCTTACCAATATTAGCAGCTGGGGTGACGAAATGCACTGCGTCAAGGCCTTTAATGTTGGCCATGGATTCAGGTGTTACTGCCCGTAAATAAAAGTACTTCAGGCTTTTCTACAAAAAGCATGTTTTCATTTCATTTTGGGTGAGGGAGCGTGCCCCATCATCCATGCAAGTCACACATTTTTAGGTTTTCCGTTGTATCTAGTTTTAAAAAATCAGAGTCATTTTTATGTTTCTTGGGGTGCCTACCAAACCCGAATCTGAGAGCTATAGTCATCCCTTTAGCCAAATTTCTGTAAAAAAAAATCAAAAGCAGCTAACGTTCATACTCAAATTGTTGGTCTGATCCTGTTGTGCAGTACGTCTGAAGTGATGTGGCAAAGTGAGCTAAAGAACGATGATGGATTCAACCCAGATCTGTGACTGGGGGTGAGTGTCTGAAAAGTTTCAGTGCTCCGTCCATCATCTCCTTGTGTTTGCTTTGTTCGCCCTAAGATGGCAGGGTATGCCCAGACATGGGTCCCTTGTTCACTTTGCCACTGGATTCAAGCTAGCCTGGCTGATGAGGGGTGTTACCCCGAACCCAGTCCCAGGATGCTTGTTTCCAGTACAGGGAAGACCTGGCTTGGCAGTTCGGGCTGGACTGTTCCCATGAGGCACAGGGTCAAGAATGATTTGCATATAGCTGGGTCTGAACTGAGGTGGCAAAGTGAGCTAAAGAACGATGATGGATTCAACCCAGATCTGTGACTGAGGGTGAGTGTCTGAAAAGTTTCAGCGCTCCGTCCATCATCTCCTTGTGTTTGCTGTGCAGTATGTCTAGCCACACATGTGGGGTGCAGTACACCTATCCACACATGTGGGGTGCAGTATGCCTATCCACACATGTGGGGTACTGTATTTATCAGTGGCAATGTAGGAATGCTGGTTGTGAGTACCTTTGTCATTGAATTTGAATTCTGGTGTCACAACCATGTAGATGTGGTGAAATACTGCTTGTCCTCAATCTTGAAAGATCACTGGGTGTTATGGGTAAAGAATGTTTGTGTGATGCATCTAATTCCCCTCCTTAGAATCTCCTGGGATTCTAGGTTTCAACAATGTTTAGACTTGGTAGCTATGGACTGGCTCGATAGCGCAGCTGTTGCCAGACAATTATATGAGCATCACTAGAGAGGGGATTTGGCTCTCTCAAATATTGAGAGCCAGGTGTACTTGTTTTGATTGGACAGAGTTGTGTGCTTCTACAAAAAATTGTTTGCCCTCCACACAGCTGTGATCATTTTGTTTATGTATCCTGCTGCCTGAGCTTGAACAGACATGGTACTGAAATGCAATAAAAGTGTCTTAGATAACTAGATAATTTATGATGTTTTTCTCTGGCAGCAGTACAGATGGGAGGAGAGCAGTCATTAACCTACTTTGATGTTTGGGTCTGGTCACCTTTTAACTTTCAACAATGTTATTCTACAGTTCTTTGCTTGTACACAAATACATATCCGTTTCCATGCTATTTACTGACCATGCCTCACTTTCCCATACAACATTACTTTAAAGCCAAACCTATTGGCATTGCGAATGCTTGTTATGATTTGGCTTGACAGCGCAACAGCCGCCAGACAATTATGTGAAAATCAGCAAGAGAGGAGCTTTGACACTGCCCACATGTTGGGAGCCCGGAGTACATGTTTTAATTGGGCAGACGTTGTATGCTTCCACTAAAAAGGGCTTGCCCTCCACACTGATGTGATCATTTTGTTTATTTATCCAGTTGCCTGAGGGCACACACATGACATTGTAATGCATTAAAGTGTCTTAGATAACGAGATATTTTATAGTGTTTTTCTCTGGCTGCAGCAAAGATGGGAGGAGGGTAGTCATAAACCTATATAGATTTTTAGGTCTGGCAAACTGTGACCTGATCTTTGAACTTACACCAATTTTTTTCTACAGTTCTTTGCTTCCACACAAATATATATCCATTCCCATGCTACCTAACTGTAATGCTTCACAGTAGCATACAACATTCTTTTAAAGCCAGACCTATTGGCATTGGCATTGCTTGTTTTCTCTTGCTGCCAGGTGACCCAAGTTCCAGAAACCACCCTCTGTTCCAGGAGTCGAAGGGCATGTCCTTCCACTACAGTATCATTGCTGAGGGCATGACCTCCACAGGGCCTCCATGTCCTCAGCACTAGAAGGGCCAGAAATCCACCCTGAAAAAGGACCAAATACGGTATTTTGACACATAGGGGCATATTTACAAGGGCATTGCGCCACAGGAACATCACTTTTAACGGCGTTCCTGTTGTGCAATGCCATGCTCCATATTTACAAAGTGGCGTTAAGCCACTTTTTTTGGCTTAACGCCGCATTGTAAATAGGGTACCCTTTCACGCAGGAATCTGTGTGAAAGGGGCATGCAATGGGTGTTGCTGTGGGCGTTCCACAGCAACATCCCATTGCTTTTTGATGCTGCCCTAGATTTACAAGGATGTGTAAATCTGAGGCAGTCATTTAAGAGCAGCCATTAGAATGACGAAACGAGGGGAAATACTTTTGTTTCTCCTCGATTTTGCTTTTCTATGTGTGCTGCATTCTGCAGTACACATACAAAGAGCAAAACACCATGAATGATTGTTTATGTGCAGGAAGGTGTCCCTTCCTGCACATATACAATCATTGAAGAATGACGATTTGCTACTTCTATGTGTGCTGCATTCTGCAGCACACATAGAAGTAACAAATCGGCATTTTAGATTGTTTATGTGCAGGCAGGGACACCTTCCGGCACATAAACAATCATTCCCTATGACGCAGGCACCCTTGCACTATGATGTCTGCGTGACCTTAGGCAGCTCATTTTAGCTCCAGCGCTAGAGAAAACACCAGGGTGTGCCGTATTGTTGTAAATACGGTGCATCCCTGCATTTTGGAAATGTTGGAGTGCGGCACTGCCAAATTTGGTGTCGCTTGTGGTCCGACATTTATTTGTACATGTGCCCCATAGTGTACAAATGTGGACAAAATCTATTCCCTTTATTTTATTCAATGCAATTTAATAATTTACATGTTGTACTATGTAATACAGAGCAATTAAAATAAGATGAAGACAATGTCAAAATAGCATGTTTTAATTCAGTTGCAAAATACTAAAATGGAAATCACAGATCATGTAACAGTTTTAACAAGTGCACCCAAAATTGGTGTTTCACCCATCTTAGAAATACACATATACCTACATCAATCCGTGACTGTTCAGAGAAGTGGCTCTTGAGATTAACTGTTTCACTGTGGATGGACATCGATTTTGTGGGTGTGGGTTGAAAACGATTTTGTGGGGATCATGTTTGGCTGTGTTGCTGTTCCGAGTGGGCATTTAGACATCAATGAGAGATGTAGAGTGTCAAGACTCAAGTCAGCATTACCTGTTCATCCTCCAGTGGTGGTGGGAAGGTAAGGGGGCAGTGGATGTATGGAAGTGTATGTATAAATGCAGTATTGTATAGCGTTAACCTAGCTGAAAAGTCCGTAGAGAGCTGTACAGGGTCAAAGGCAAGCATACAGTCAATAAGTGATAGGAAAGGTAACTGGTTATTGGATTGCTACTGCATCTTGAAGAAGTGTTGTTTGAAGAAGAGAGTCTTCAACTCTTTCCTAAATTGGCAGAGGTTTCGAGCGTTTCTGATGGATATGAGGACATTGCCCCGCATTCTGGGCGCATAGGTAGGAAAGACCTGCTGGTTTGTTTTTTTCTTTCAGGACAGAACAAGTAGGCTTGGCACCAGTTCTGATCCCCTATCAATAGGAATTTGTGTATAACTTATTCTTGCAGTCCTTGCTTTGGTCACTTTGAAATCAGGCATACAAAAGCACCTGAATTGTTGCCTTCAGTTTTGAAGGCAACTAACTCCTAGGATCTGTATTGTCAAAATATACCATTCAGACTACTGGCTATAGCTAGCCAAATAACTGAAGCAAATGTAAGCAATTTCACTAGGGGAGTCCTTTAGGTTTCCAAATATCATATTTGCTTGTGTCAGGGCAATAGCTGACAAAGTTATTCTACCTAAGGATGAACACTGGGTTCTTCTACTGTATTCCAGAGTTTAACAAGGTGGGGCAAACGGTAATTGGTGGAAGTGGAAATATAGGAGTACCTGTTTAGGGCACAAGCAACAGTTGTGCCACTAAGTGGAGAATTTAGTATAGGTAACTGGTATCCCTCAATTCCATGCCCTGGAGGTAGATTGAAAGATACAAGTATCTGGGTGCAATATGAATAGGTTCTGTAAGTGTGGATCTGGTGGTGGCTGAGTGGTTCTCAAGGCGGACGCCTATGTCAGTCCTTTAAAGATGGTGCTGTTAGAGTAACGAATGCTAGGGAGAGGTGGTGCAGAGGTGGGCATAGTTAGGGCCACTTGCAGAATCTAGTATGGAGGTGAAGGAGGTGATGTGGGTGTTAGTCCAGTATGGGATTGGTACAGTCAAAGTGGGATTTGGGTGCAGAAATTGCTGGTGTGGAGTAGGGGTATGCGAAATACAACTTGCTACTGAAGCTTGTACACATTTGAAGTTGTATATTTACAGAATTATTTAAGTGTTTAGGAAGGAATATGCTGACAATATTAATTTTATAATGAAAGCATACTGATTTTTCTGTTCTTAAATTGTATTTGCCTTCTGTACAAATTCACCATCGTAGTGCAGCATTCCACTAGCTGTTAGAAATCCATCAACATTGAGCCTGAGCTGAGAGAGTTGTCAGCTCCTCTCAAAAGGCACCTATTTAGTTGAGGGATATTATAAACAAAAGTCCTCTCAAGC
Source organism: Calotriton arnoldi (assembly GCA_963921515.1). NCBI lineage: Eukaryota > Metazoa > Chordata > Amphibia > Caudata > Salamandridae > Calotriton > Calotriton arnoldi. The sequence continues at coordinate 94,900 of CAWUFW010020647.1, read as the reverse complement.
ATTCCGAGAAAGGATGGGAATGACAATGCTTAGATTTAAAGGGGGCTTTGGAATGTGGTTTATACATTTCATTTATCGAGGTGGGCGAGCCACTTAAGGTTTAAGCCATGCTCAAGCCAGAGGCCTGGCTCTGGCTTAGCTCGAGGTCCTCTTGGACCCTCAAGCCAAAAACGAGCAGAGCTTTAGTGTGGCTTCTTACTGCCACCCATGCAGTATCATCAGGCACAAAGAATTAAAAACACAGCATAAACCTTTCGTGGTAAAATGGAGAGAAGGAAGCAGACATCTTGGGAGAATTGAAAATGTGATATATGAAAACATGGGACCAGTCCAGGTTTCTTCACATGACCAAATTGTGTGATCATGGGCAAATTATTTATTTTACAAAACCTCCTTTTTCTTCATTATCATATTTGAGAGCGCCTTTCAATATGTGAGTTCAGGGTGTACACTGTATAAAAATAATCTGATGTGTTAAGGTGAAATGCTTCTGTGTGTTAAAGAAACAAGTTTTACTTTTCAAGTGACTATGACATTTTCACATGATGTTTGATGCCAACTCTAGAGCCCAGCCTCGACTCTGGCTCGGGTCTCTCTGTTATTTTGTTGGCTCACCCATCTCTATACATTGCATGCTTCCAAACACAAGATAGAAAGGTTAGACCACATTATATATTATAAAAAGTATCAAATATGTATGTAAGGCACTGGCATCCTGCAAGGGGAGAGCCAAGCTCCCCGTCCGGTTGTGTAACCATTGTCAGCCGGGATGAATGCCAACTCTCTGCTGTGTGGCCCTGTGCCCATGCAGCTCTTTCTCTACCTTTGAGAAGGAACGGGATGATTGATGCTTGGATGTGTTGGCCTGCTGCGTCTTGTCTCAGGCCTCTTCTGCAATACCGTGGCAGAAGGCGGTGAGCATTGACTCATACCGAGGAGCCGGGACTGCAAATCAGGCCCCAGCCACGCCCCTGACCTAAAAGCATGCCAATGGACTCACTAGAGATATGCCTCTTACCTCCCCTAGGGTTACATTACATGCTAAGAGATCATCCGGGACGTTTCAAGAACACCCAACCCTATATATGGCACATAAAACCCAGGGCACAAGGACTCTCTGATGGGTCCAGCCTTCAGGAAAGGGCAATACACACTTTTGCATGGCCCCAGTGCCTCTCCAAGCTCGACAGAGCCCACACTCAAGCATAAGTAAGTTAGCATATCAGGAATGGAGTAAAGTCGCTCATGTCCACTCTGTTTGTTTCACCTCCCTAAGCCCTAGTGCCAGACCCAGAAGACCTGCTATGTAGTCTCACGCTCTAGTCGCAAAGACTGGGTGTCAAGCCCTATTATGAAGCATGACACTTAGATTGGTGTGTGAGGGTCTATTTAATTTTTTTATAAATCACCAGACACATTTATTATCAAAGTGAATGAGTTCCACACTGTTGGCAACCCCTTAGGAATCCACATATATCTCCTAAAGATAACTGCAGATAACCTTGTTTTGTTGTCATTATAGTATTGGGAAGCTGTTACCCTAGGTAGCCCTATCCTCTCCTTCCCTCGTAATTGTTTTTGGGTATATTTCCAATTTTAGGCAAAATAAAATTTTATTGATTTATTTCTTGAATGACCTCTATTCCAGCTGTCTTTTCCTCTCCTTTACCTCTCTCCTGGTGACAGGTCTCCATCATTCCTGTGTCTCCATCCTGTGCTTAGAGGTGACGTTATGGTTGCGCTAGGCACTTAACAAACAACCATTGACAGACCCCTAATGTTTCTAACCAAGGTTTAAATGCCGGGTGGTTGCTTATGATTGGCTTCCACCATTCTTTGAAAATGGAGACATGTACTCTCAAGCTTAATAGCACATACTGCTGAAGGAACCCTTTAAAGTGCATAAATGACCATCTTAACCACATTCCAAGTCAATGTGAATCATGTTTTAATTTCCATCCAGCATCTGTGCACCAGGATGTACCTGGGACAAATGAAAAGCCTTCTTGAATTTCAAGCGGGCTTCTGCTATTAGCCTTTGATATGTGAAACACATTTTAACCATTGACCACAGGCATAACCATTGCAAAGAGTCGCATGTTTACAGTATGAAAATGTTTTATTTTGATACTGTTTCTAACATAATCGATAGCATTCATCAGAAATTTACATAAAAGGTAATATTTTACATTCATAGCAGCCAATCGACGGCAACGCAACAAGAATGACTTAAGCTGCAGATACGGTGATGTTCTGTGATCCCTTCACATCGCTGAATTTATCTGAAGAAAAGTCAACCAGCAGCTTCCTGGGCCCGCTCTTGTAGGGAACAATTTCAAACTGAGCTAAAGATGTTTCATTCTGCTTCAGAGGCTTCAAGCTGCAAAACAAGAGGACAGCACTGTTGGCTACTGCATTTGACTTTTAGTAAATATCAATATTCGGTTTTAACCTGAAAGTGCAGATGAGTCCTACCTTGATAAGAAATTAAGCAAAGAATTTTAGATACAAAAACCTAACAGTTTTTCTTTTCATGTTTGTTTTCAGAATCATTAACACAACAAACGGAGTCCTGGCCTAATACCTAAACTGAGTAATATGCTTGCCTGGTTTTAGGAACTGTTTGAAGCAAAACTTATTTTGAATTTGACCATATTTATTAAATGTGTGGTTGCAAACGGCATATAAAAATAAATTATTTAATTATTATTTGAGAAGAAATCTTAAATGTTATATTTCTCCACTGAACCTGACATATTATATACAAAGAGCACTATCAACCAGAAAACCTCCATCCATCGAAGAAACACACCACCATCGAAGACAGTATCACCAGTGGCAGCCGGCAGGGGGCGGGGGGTGAGGGGGTTAAAATCTAAAAAAAAAACATACCTGATTACCAGGTCTCTCCTCTTCCATCCCTCTGTTGTCTCTCCAGCCAGAACAGGGAAGCAGGAAGAACCCGGCTCCCAGGTTCCCAATGGCCAATCACAACGCTGCAATGCAACGTTGTGATCGGTCTGAGCCTGTGGATCGGCGCTCAGCCAGGGAATTGGGGCCTGGGCATGTTCTCCATTCAGGCTGTAATGCAGCCTGCATGGAGACAGGGAAAGAGCGCATGACTGTTTTGGTTGGCGCGAGAGGGCCGGCCAAACATTCATGCGCAGGTTTATTTTTTTTTTAATTTATTTAGGAGCTTATATAGCGCGCAGCTACCCCCAAAGGGGGTGTCCCGGCGCTTGGACAGGTGAAGGATGGGAGTAAACTCAGTTGTTTTAGGCGCTGGAGAAGAGCCAAGTCTTAAGGTCACGGCGGAAGATAGGTTCTGAATTAGTCAATCGCAGTGGCAGAGGCAAGCTGTTCCAGGTTTTGGCAGCGAGCACAGCAAAAGCTCTGCCGCCCATTCTAGCGCGGCGAAAGCGGGGGGTGACGAGGAGGCGCAGGTGGTTGGATCTAAGAGCGCGGCTAGACTGGGCAAGTTTGAGCCGAGCTCTCAGGTAGGCCGGGCCCGTACTCCGTAGCGATCTAAAAACTAGAACTATTGATTTAAATTGGATGCGTTTGGCCACTGGAAGCCAGTGGAGCTTCTTCAGGTAGGGGGAGATCGAGTGGCGATAAGGGATATTATATATCCGCATAGATAGATACGCAGCTGGTCGTTTCATTGAACAGTTCCAACCATCAGACCAACGACCTTCGGTCTTGTCTTGAGGCTGTGTCCAAGTGGATGAGAGCTTCTTATTTGAAGCTTAATGGGGATAAAACAGAAATCATGATTCTTGGCAACCCTGGGAGCGTGTTAGCTGGCACCTTGTGGCCTACCTCTATGGGCCCGGCGCCAGTCCCCAAGACCGAGATCAAAAGTCTGGGAATATGGTTGGATCATGAACTCACGTTCAAAGTTCAGGCGAGGAAGACCGCTGCTGCCTGTTATGGCCTACTCAGAACAACTCGGAAAATTCTCCCCCTTTTACCCTTCCCAGCAAAAAAGATATTGATCCAGGCACTAATTTTGTCGAGGATTGACTACGGAAATGCCCTTTACCTGGGAGCCCCAAAGTCAGTAACTGCAAAACTTCAAGTCATTCAAAATTGCGCAGCTAGGCTTCTTACGGAGACTCCCATTAGGTGCTCAGCAAAGCCCGTGTTGCGCTCTCTCCACTGGCTTCCGGTGGAACAGAGAATTAATTTTAAGGCACTCTGCATAGCCCACAAGGCGCTTGGGGGGAGCGGACCCCTTATCAACAACGGCATGATTCGCCCCTATAAGGCGAATAGGAAACTCCGTTCAGACGGGCTCCACTTGGCAGTAGTCCCCAGGATCAAGAAGGCCAGAAGTGGCAGACGGCTTTTCTCGTTTAATGCCTCCAGACTGTGGAATTCCATTCCGCTGGACCTTCGGAGCGAACTTAACCATCTGGCATTCCGGAAACAACTCAAGACGTGGCTTTTCCCGTAGTGCACTCGGTTCTCTGGTTATAGCTTCAGCGCTGGGATGCTTCCGGGTAGCCATGCGCTTTACAAGTGCCCATTCATTCATATCAGCCTAGCCGCCACATTCTGGACCATCTGTAAACGTCTGATCACGTACGCAGGAGCCCCTGCGTACAGACTATTTGCGTAGTCTAGATGGGAGGTGATAAGTGAGTGTACAACGGTCCGGCGAGAGTCCTGAGGGAGGAAGGGGAACATTTTTCGGATCATGTGGAGTTTTCCGAAACAGGCTGAAGAGACTTAGTCGAATTGATTTTTACATGAAAGTTCGTTATTGAACCTGACACCTAGGTTCCTGGCCGATGTCACAGGTTCCGCAGGGGGGTTCATTTCTGATGGCCACCAGAGGGGAGGAGGGGGAGGGCTAGGTTGATTGAAGAATAGCACCTCCGTTTTATCCGAATTAAGCTTGAGGGTGTTAAGAGCCATCCAGGAAGAGATGTTGAGCAAGCAGCGTCTAAAATTGGAAAAGGTAGCTTCAGAGTGGTCCCTGAAAGAGAACACTAATTGGGTGTCGTCAGCGTAGGAGATCACTCGGACTCCGCAAGATTCAACTACCTTAGCCAGGGGAGATAGATAAACGTTAAAGAGTAAAGGGCTAAGTGCGGAGCCCTGAGGGACGCCACAGCGCAGAGGCTTCTCCCCGGAAACAAAAGGCTGCAGGAAAACCTGTTGAGTGCGGTTAGTTAAGAATGATCTGATCCAGGATAAAGGGGAGCCCTGGATCCCGAGGCTGAGTAGTCTCTCAACCAAAATGTCATGGGAGACCGTATCGAATGCCGCGGACAAGTCGAGGAGCACTAACATTGCTGCATCGCCTGTGTCTACGCATTCGCGGATATTTTCCGACACCTCCAACAGTGCAGTCTCCGTGCTGAAGCCGGATCTGAAACCGGATTGAGAGTCGTGAAGAAGGTGGCCGGCTTCAAGATAGGTGGCAAGTTGCTCTTGGACTATTTTTTCGAGAACCTTAGCCGGTTTAGGTAGGAGGGAGATGGGGCGGTAGTTTTTAAAAACCGAGGGGTCAGCATCAGGTTTTTTTAGAATAGGTATTAGCATGGCCTGTTTCCAGGCAGAGGGAAAGATTCCAGACTGTAGAGAGGTGTTCCATATGGTATTCAGGGGGGAAATGATGAGGGGGGCAACTGAGCTGAAAAGAGAAGCCGGGCAGAGGTCCTTCGGAGAACCAGATTTACAGGTGAGCCATTTTGGAAGAGCAGATTCAGGGGGGATAGGGGCGAAGGAGGTGAATGAGTGGACATTGGTAGCCCCCGTGGTTTGTTCCGGATGTTGCCAGGTGGGGTCGAAAGTGGAAAAAATGTCCACAATTTTATCATAGAAAAAGTCTGAAAGGCCATCGCAGAGTTCCTGAGTAGGGGGAACCCTACTAGACAGGGTGGCAGGCTTAGTGAAACCTTTTACAATTTTGAAGAGGGATTTGGAAGAGTTGCTGGCAGAGTTTATCTTCTTAACATAGTAGTCTTTCATTTCAGCGCGCTTTAGTCTATGAAAGTTCTTGATAGCGGCTCTGTAGGTAGCTTTTGCCTCATTATTATAAGTGAGTCTCCTGTTTCGCTCCAGTTTTTTGCACTGACTTTTTTCGGCGCGTAGTGCGGGAGTGAACCACGGGGCGGATGGTTTTAGTCTGGAGGAGACTAAGGGTTGGAAAGGGGCAACCTTATCAAGAGCAGAGGAGAGCCAGTCGTTGAAGCCGGTAACATCAAGATCCAAATTTCCACTTACCCGTGGCAGGGAGCCGGCGAGGGCAGAGGCCAGGGTGAAACAGGTGACTTTGCACCATTTTCTGCTATGCTCCCGGGAAGGGGATGGCTGAGTTGGGCGTGGGGTGGAAATTAAACTGAAGGGAATCAAAGAATGGTCTGACCAGGAGAGCGGCAGGGGAGCTGCGGTGAGAAGGTCGGGGTTATTCGTGAACAGTAAATCTAGGGTGTGTCCTGCCCGGTGAGTAGGACCCTTCACCCTTTGAGTTAGATTAAGGCCATTCAGAGTTTCTAAAAGTAGGCTGGCTTTGGAGCAGTCAACATCATCGACGTGAAGGTTTAAGTCGCCGAGAACAGTGAAGTGCGCGTGTTTTAGTGAAAGGTCAGCCACTATGTCATAGAAATCCACGAGGTGTTGCGGTGGGGAGTTGGGGGGTCTATAGATGAGAATTCCAGCCAGCACCAGATTGGAAGTGGAGGAGATGCAGAAGTACATAGCTTCCAAAGGGTTAATATTGGTGATTTTTCTAGAGGATATCTCCCAACCTTGCCTATGTATCACAGCAATCCCACCCCCAAGCTTGTTGTTAGTTCTGCTAATTCCTATGAAGCGATATTCTGGAGGGGCCCGATTCACAGATCTAACTTAAGACAAAATCCTAAACTTACTACCATTTTGGTATTCACAGAAAGCACTTACTCATTTTGGTAGTCACAGAAGGCACTTACTTACTCATTTTGAGTAACTTACTCATTTTGTGTAACTTACTCATTTTGGTATTCACAGAAGGCACTTACTCATTGATGAGTAAGTGCCTTCTGTGAATACCAAAATGAGTAAGTTACTCAAAATGAGTAAGTTACTCATTTGGTATTCACAGAAGGCACTTACTCATTGATGAGTAAGTGTCTTCTGTGAATACCAAAATGAGTAAGTTACACAAAATGAGTAAGTTACTCATAATGAGTAAGTAAGTGCCTTCTGTGAATACCAAAATGAGTAAGTGCCTTCTGTGAATACCAAAATGAGTAAGTTACACAAAATGAGTAAGTTACTCAAAATGAGTAAGTTACTCATTTTGGTATTCACAGAAGGCACTTACTCATTGATGAGTAAGTGTCTTCTGTGAATACCAAAATGAGTAAGTTACACAAAATGAGTAAGTTACTCATAATGAGATAAGTAAGTGCCTTCTGTGAATACCAAAATGAGTAAGTGCCTTCTGTGAATACAAAAATGGTAGTAAGTTTAGGATTTTGTCTTAAGTTAGTTCTGTGAATCGGGCCCGAGGTAAAGCCAGATTGAGATCGGGGTTGGAGGAGTCCCTGACCCATGTTTCAGTCAGAAACATTATATCCCAGGCATGGGTTGTGAGGGAGAGCCATATGTCCTCAGAGTGGCGGGGAAGCGATCTACAGTTAAGTAAACAGGCTTTTAAAGGTGGGAGCGGGTCAGTAAGAGCACTTGAGGCAAGTAGGATGCATTAGGGTGGGATCGGGAGGAGGGGGGAGGTAGGGGTCCAAATTGAGCGTAGCAGAGCAGTTATCACATTGAAAATGAGGCGGAGGATCAGCGAGATTGTACAGAGATGGAGTACTGCAGCTGCACCACTTATCTCTAATAACCAACATTTGTGGGATAGACCAGCGAATACGGGCGTCGGAGGGGCAACCAGCAACATGGCTGGCGCTGACCGCGGAACAGGCGCGGATGGGCGCAGACGGGCTTGCCTTTGGCGCGCCAGCAGCGCGCCCGCTGCGCGTCTGTCCGGGCATGTCTTAATATAGTGAGGTAAGCTAGAGTGCTAACCTCTCGGTTGGTGTAGGACGGAAGTGATTAACCTGACTTCCGGTGGGTGGCACCACCCTCCAGACAAACGGAAGAATCCGCGCTGGACCGGGGAGGGACGCTGTGCCCAACCGGCAGGTAAGCCGATAGTGGAGAGAATACAATATTACAATAATTAAAAGAGGCAAACACAGTTAAGAACGCTAATGCGGCAAAATTGTATATTTTTAAAAGCAGTTTGGGAGTCTAAACCACTCCTCCCCTGCCCTGTAAGCAGAGCAGCCCTGCCCGCCCCCATGCTGCCACCGCAGGGAAACATAAAATGATAATAACAACGTTATTATCATTTTATGTATTCTTTATTTTACCTCTGCAAGCAGTGGGGCAACGCTCCTCCTCCTTAGCGGAGGAGCCGCCACTGAGTATCACTCACCGAGATCCTGTGATGGTCTATCTTATTCATCTAAGTTTTTGTTGAAGAAATTAATATAATTCTTTCAGTAGAGGGATACCTGGGAACAATCTTTGACAGGGGCGCCCCTTGGTGAACCATAATTGCTGGCTCCATGCCAGATATCAAGGATATCCACATGTGATAAAATTACATACAAAAAATGTGAATAGGATTAATTTACATAATCAATGTCTAGCCCAGAAATTCTACATTGATCCAGCCTTAATGGGCCAACTCTGGACTTCATCATCGAACACCCTAAATCTATCAGGTCAGCCTCTTTGCTTTTTTTGCTTAATATAGGACTGATGTACAAACAGGTTACCTGTTTTTGTTTAATGAACGCATATATTTCCTCCTGATAAGTTTGTAAATCAATTGATAATTTATTTCATCTCATAACATTCCATTTAATCCTTTTACATTCCTTTTTCTAGGTTACTCGACATCCCTTCATTTGTGCCTTGTGATTTTCTATCTGCAGGTGTTCAATATGCAGATAATCTCTTGATTTTTACGAGCAGTAGCCGGGCTGTGTCACACAGGTGACAAGTATCGTTAATAGATTTGCTCAATTCACAGGGTACAAATTAATATTTTACAAAAAAAGACAACAAATTACTCAGGGTCTTCCTGCTTCACCAAAACGTGCAATTTCTGAGCAAGGTAAATATAATGGATTCTTGTGCCTCAAAATTTAAACCTCTAATCTTTTACTTCTTTGGAAAAATGGAAAGAAATCACGAACTTATTACACCAAAACTAAAATCTACCATCTCTTCTGATTGCTGTTGTTAACTGTCTAAAATGGGTGCTTTTACATATGTTATTGTCCTTTGTTCAGCCTGGCATCTCCTTTACAAAACTTGAATTGAGAATTGATACTTTCTTTTGGCAAAAAAATGTATCTAACATTTCTAGGAGAAAGCTGATTAGTCTGGTTGAGGAAGCAAGTCTCTCGTGTCCCACATTTTCATACAACTACTGGACAGAACAGATGCTTACTGTGAAATTTCTACTAGCACTAAATAGATTTGTAAGTAAATGTTACAACTACTTGGACTCTTTGGTGCTCCGTAAAGCACTAATGGATAACTTACAAAAATAATAAGTCTGAATTCTCTAAAAAGATTGAACTAAAAAGAAATGGTGATACTGCAGTGTTCTGCTGCAGCATTAGATGCCCGCATTATCTTCAGCTTATTCTATTCTGCACACTATGGGACAAGCTAATGTCCTCATAATTTAAATTTATAAGAATGTCCCAAAATGATTCTTTATTAGATTTATCAGAGATGGTTGAATTAAATGGTACCGTAAAAATGCATAGTAGTGTGGGAGAGGCATTGCAAGTGTTTTTCAATCCCACAAAGGTATGTTTTAATGGGTGTTTACCCTAAAGCTTTTTCTTCTCACTTCCCCAAACCTTAGATGTCAATTACTGCTTTGCAAAAACCCGTTCCTCTTGCAGACTCTTCACAATCACGAGTGGCAACTGCTGCAGATAAAAAGTTGCAGATCTTGACTTTGCGAGCCAGTATTCGGATCTCAAGTGTCCATTGCCCCATTGCCATTTTTCGTGATAAATTCTGGAGAATAATCCCTGTTCGCTCACCATGGGTTAGCCATCCACTAACATGGTTCTTGCTCTTTTTTGCCACCCTCTTTTCTCTCGAAAGCATGAGTTCTTTCTTAACCACCGATATTCAACATTGTCTCTCTTACTCATATGTGTCTTGCAGAACATGCTGGCCACGAGCGACATGGACACAGGAACAGTGTGCAGAATACGCAGGTATGGTCACAGACCTGGGTGCAAGGGTATAGGCAGAGGGTGGTATTACAGTAGTGGACACAACACCTCTTTCACTTGAATTGGTAATTTGCCTCTACTACACACTTTCCCACCTCTCCTGGTAATTTTGTTAATGCTTAACACGCCCACTGCCTAAAGTCCCCAAATACAATTTACCCAGTAACAGTGAACTGCAGGCACCTAAAGACTTCATAGGAGATCATCTCTCTAAAAAGTGTGGTGGCATATTCCCTAAATTTCAGTCTATGGTGCAAACCCAACACAAATATATATATATATACATACACCAACTCCAGTTTCCCTCCAGTTCCTGGATACCGACACAAGGACTCTGGTTCCAATTTAAAAGGCTCTCGATTTAATTTTTTCTGGTATATACACATATATATCAAGTGACTAGTACCATATTCAAAGCTAAAATTCAGCCTCTACTGGTCATATTATAAAATTGCATTTGCATTTTGTTGTGTATTTGAAAGTAAATTTGATTCCGTTCTTCAAAGCCCCTTACAACGAGATACATAAATTCAGCGTCAGTGGTCATAGCCCTCACTATAATGCCGAATACGCAAGGTACCGCAAAATTAGCAATGACGTAAAGTGGCGCAAAGTCTTGATATGATATTCACTTTCCAGTGTGAAACTTTTTTTTACTGGAAAAGTACCCATTTTGTAGCATAATTAGCGCTCTGCATTGCTTTGACCTAATTTGTGACAAGCGGACATTCCATTAGTGGAGCTTGGGCGTTACAAGGAAACCACCTATGGTTTTTGATGCAAACCCTTACCTATTAAATGTTCAATCCAGCTTTGTGGCAAAAAAATAATGCCTCCTTGAGGCAGGCACAAAGTAGGAGAAATGTTTCAATTTCTCGTAACATTTCATACATTGTTTGTTTGTTTCACTGTATAGCACTCATCCAGGGGAATATTTGTATAGAAGTCACACAACGCAGCACAGCAAGTCGCCTTGCTGCGCTGCATGACAGGGAAAGGGCAGGAATGCCCCGTATTTAACACAAAACGACACATTCCAGCCTTTTCCCAGCGCTGGCTCATGATGTGCATGGTGCAAGGCTGTCTGCGTTGTATGCAGGATTGTTTTTGTGCAGGAAGGGACACCTTCGCACACAAAAGCAATCCCCTGAGGTATTTTCCTCTTTCCATGTGAGTTGCATTCTGCAACACACATAGGAAGAGGAAAAACGGGGAGAAATAAAGATATTTCTCTTCGTTATACCTGCCCTGGGAAGGCATAGCATTTTGGCACATTCCCAGATCTACCAGTAATGGTAAATCTGGGAATGCATCAAACTCAATGGGTGTTGCGTGGGAACATCCACGCACCACCCATTAAACGCCTCCCTGGGGCAGAGTAACGGAACCTAGCGATTTGCGCTACATTGCATTAGTCTGGATTTATCAAGCCACTCAGGGCCACGCAAGGTGGCCCTACGTGGCTTGATAAATTGCCTTTTAGGGTTGCGTTGCGCGTGCACACCCATTGCATGATGCAAAAAGATGCAACCCATACATAAATATGGCCCCAATATGTAGAAAGTCTAGGCATAGGATTTTGTACTATAAGGTTGCCCATCCAGGTAGAAGGTACACACCTTTGCATTTTGTTGAAAAAGTGTGTGTGTGGTGTGAGGCAGCCTTAAACAGCACCAGCACAGAGGAAGAGAGAAGCAGCAGTCAATATAAAGCAAACAAGGCTCTGCACTGCTCTCTCCTGCCTAGTGCAACGCAGCACAGCAACTTTGGTTGCTGCACTTAGTTGCCCAATTTTCTTTTCGGAAATCTGATCCCAAAATGGTCTTTTTTTCCTGCTACCTTAATTTAAAAAAACTTGCTGCCAGTTCATATGTTTTCATGGAGGATACCACTCATCGCCAATGCCTCGCCATGTACTGCTCACAGCTGGTATTACCTACTTCCCCCTCCAGCGTCTTCGTCTGGACCATTAAGTATACAGTTCAGTCAGGGTAGCAGTGTGCTTTAGAATTCTACAGGGCGAATGTACTACAGTGCAGCTTGAAGTGTGGTAGACTACTAGAGGTACAGGCAGGACAGGAAACCCTGGGAGTTATCCACAGACACATGCAAAGAGTGAGATGGTTGATCTCTCAGAAATAGGCACTGTTCACACATAAAGCAGGTTCCGCGCCAGAGACCACAGGGCGTGCTGGTGGCATTCTGCCAGCAGACGCCTCTAACATCAGTGTCAGAACACCTGCACTAGCAAACAGCAAGGCACATGGCGAGGTTCTTAAAGGCTAATGCATTAGATGAGTGCCAGTCCCCACAGAATGCAGTTATGACAGGCCCAGCCTCTGGCAGCATCGCTGTACTACAGATTACAAAGGCCTTTGGCAGAAGAACAATCCACTAAGAAGCTCCATTAGAAAGCAGACACAATCTGCAGTAGTTAGTGGTGTGAGATTTGGCAAGTGAAAGTTTTGGTTGGCAAATTAAAAAGCGAAAAAAGTGATTAAGGCCAAAGGTTTCCCAGGCTGCAGATTAAGCACAATTATTAAACAATTGACTACATTATTTAGAAGTGTGTTGGATTCTGCTATGTTCTTTGCCCAAACCAAAATCCTGAGCAGTGGTATTTTATAAATGTATTCTTTAATTTACCATCTGAACCCATCTCCCCACCACGTCGACAAAAGCTTCAGCGCATCAGACTCAAGGACAGACCTTCCAAACCACAACAGCAACCAATAACCTTTGTTACCTTATTTTCAGCGGCATCTCTAGTAAACCACTGCCTTCCACCACCAGCTCGCATTTGCTCACATCCTTAGCAAGAGGATTGGTAAATGTGACCTCCACTTGTAGAGGCCGGTTCACCTTGGCCTGCCCAGAAACCTGGAAAAACAAGGTTTTATGATATATATTAAGCATGCTATTTGGAATGTCTAAGTCAAGATGCGTTGGAGAGACAAGAGACCTGTGGGGACTGGAGAAGGAGGCGAAGAGAGTGAAGGGAGAAATGAAACATGGGAAAGACAACTGTCATAAAGAACTGAAACTTAAGAAAGAGATGTGAGGACCTCACGTATTTGTACTAGGTGCCTTCAACCTACATCTTGAGTCCATTCATCGTATCTCTTCTGTTCAATCTATACACCACGCTCATTACATCTGTTCACCCTCTCAACCTCACATAGTCTGATGCTCTTCTAAAGTTATTTTCATGTCTTGGTGTGTCTTTGTGCATGAATTGGTTGGGAGGACATGATGTGGAATGTTGAGTGTGGATGCTGTGAGAATGCATCAATACATGGACTGTTGGGTGTATGCACTTGTGCTAGCCTGGCAGTTAATCAGAAATGAAGGGATTATTGAGTCCCTATCGGTGCTACTAAGTTGTGGTTGTAATTTAGTGATCTAACATGAAATAATTGCCTTACCTACTAACTAAGTCTCTCCTGAACTGAAGTGACAACCCTCCAATTATATTTACATTTTCCACCTCCTCTCTCTCTCTCTCTGTCTCTCTCATTTTTTCTTTCTTGCAACTGTCTGCAACTAGCCCTCACCTTCTCACATTCAATAGTTTACTGGACAGCCAAACTTGTTCTGTAACTTCACAGGATCATTTAATTTAGATTTTTAGAGATTTGCATGCTGATTTCACCAACAGTTATTGCCAACTTGCCTGCAATTCACACCAATTCATGTTGTTTCATGTTGCTTTGAAAAACCGTCAGCCTGGCAATTCAATCTGTCTGGTGAGGAATGTCTAAAAACATTGGGGCTATTTACAAGCCCTTTGCTCCGCCGGTGCATCCCTTTTTATGACGCTCCAGCGAACAGAGTGCAGACTCGGTGTGTTATTTATTTATTTATTTTTGATGTATATAGTCAATAAAAACCATTACACAATCATTCATGCCATACATTTCCTAAAATTTGATTTAAACTTGGGTTTCTGACAAATCTTTTAAAATGGACTTATAAACTCCAAATTAAAATAAATATAAAAATGACGTTAATGCAGTTCTTGTGAGGCATTGACTCGAATAATTGTTCTTTAAAAACTCGCTACTCGGAGCATGACCATTTTCCTCAGTTCTTTGTGCGGTCCTGTTATTTAAAGTGGAAGAGCTAATGTTTAAAGTGCTATTGTGCTGAGGTACTTTTTAATTCGAATGTCTTCCTTCACATTGTTCCGGAGTTTAAAGTGCGCTGTCTTTGTTCTTTTATTAAATTGCTCTTATAACAATAATTTCTATTGTTTGTCCTTCAATTCTTTTGCTCAGAGTAATTAGTGATCTTGCTTTGTACATTACGAAAACCCTGGATTAAAGTGCAAATGCAATGCATTGATCTTCTGGTTATGCTTCCCAGTTGTATTTCTTCATCAAGGTGCTGGTGCCCTAAATTGAGTGCAGACTCATATCTACGAGGCCACGCAAAGCCACTTTGTGTGGCTTTTCATGGCCTCTTAGATATGGTGTAAGGTAAGGCAGTACAAGTCACTGCGTTGCCTTACACTGTCAGGGAGGCGTTTCATGGGTGTTGCGGTGGGTGTTTCCACATAACACCCATGGGTTTTGACACATTCCCAGATTTACAAGGATCTGTAAACCTGGAAATGCGTCAAAACTGTACACCTCCCCTGGGCGGTTGTAACGAGAAGAAATATGTTTATTTCTACTCGTTTTATCCTCTTTCTATGTATGCTGCATTCTGCAGCACACTTAGAAAACGGAAAACACCTCCATGGCTTGTTTTTGTACAGGAAGGTGTCCCATCCTGCACAAAAACAATCCTGCCAACAACGCACACTCCCGTGCATCATGGTGCAAGGGTGCCTGCATTGGCGCTAGGCACCATATTGTGCGCTGGCTGAAAGGACAGGAATGCACTGTGTCTCGTAAATACCGTGCATTCCTGCCCTTTCGATTTGGCATAGGGCAGTGCAGCAAAAAGTCTTGAGGCGCTGCCCTAGGCCAAATCTTTGAAAATGAGGCCCATTATGTGTATTGTCATGCTTGTTTCATGTTAATTGCAGAAAGCAAATCATTGTTCATTTGAGGACAATTTCAAATTAATACGAGTCTGGTGATACATTAGATCAATCTCTTAACTTAATGACAGTAGGGGAACTTCCTGAAGTTAAGAACAGGTTTATTAAGATCTGTGTGCAATTTCAAGACTTTGGGGTACATTTCTCTGCAGGATAATGTTAACTCTTCCGTGTGAAAAGGTACACTGAAAAGACACCATTTGCCTTTTTTATCCGAAATGTATTTGGTGAATGAACTCACAATAACTGTTTACAATTGCTTCGCCCAAAGATTTTTTAAGGGCTTCGCGCCAAGTACTATTTTTAATTGCATCTCTATAATGTACACTATGACATCAAAACACTGGACGATACGTTCACAGAAATGCAAAAGTGGTTCTGAGGAAGAATAGCACTTAAGAAACAATTTTATAAAATATCTAAGATTTCACACCCCAAGAGTGCCGAGTGTATAGAAATAAAGAAGCACAATGTAAAGATGAACATTTTAAAATGTTTTGTGAACATGAAGGAATTTTAAATTGGAGGCTAAAAATTAAGTTAATATCCTCAGACTGATTTGTGGGAGCAGTGTGGGTTCATCAGACTGATTGTAGTATGGACAATGAGTACCCTAAATTAAACTTAGGAAAGCTCCAACCTTCAGTTTAAAATTTAAATTGTGTTTTTTTATATATTTGTTTGTGAATTAAATAAAATATTTCATAATTTATGTATTTGCTTGATGAATAAATGTTTCATTAATTTTGTGTATTTTTTTGTGGTTCAAATCATCTTAAATGCTTAGGCCGGGGTGCCTGGCTTCCAGTAATGACTCAATGGGGGTCCCTGGATCCCAATAAAGATTCAGTGGTGGGCCCCGGGTTCCAGTAATGATGAAGTATGGGTCCACAAAAGTCAAAAGGTTAAGAACCACTGCTCTATAGTGATCAGGACTCACATGATGTGCTGTCGTTATGTTACTCCTTATTTTGCGGGAGGTTTTCTCAAAGGATCATATGCAAATGCATGAAGACAGTTTTGAAACGTGAAGCCTCTCACCACTGGACTGATTTCCAATGTCGTTTAGTGATGCTATGTGAGGGCTCAGTAGTGTGGCTCTGGTGAGTGGTCTCACCCTTTTTTGTACTCCTGACAAGCCTGTTCCATACTAACCCGCAGGGATGTACCATTAATCAACCTGTTTCATGTAAATCAGCGGGGAGTGTACAGTACTTTTCCCAGAAGCTGGAGGATTGTTGAAGACAGCATTCCAGGTGATGAGGAGATGAGGTACTGGAGGGGGTCCCTCACCCTAATAATCAACACCATTGTTTTATCTGGATGTCTGCTTTCAGCAGTAACTACAAGTGAACTCTGTACCACTGTTGACACACAATGGATATGCATTGATAGGGCACTGCAAAGTCTTACACATGAAAACGGTGTGATGCATAGGTAGCGGCCAATAGCCCATCTTCCTCTCGTTACCTTCACAATAACTGGTGGGTTCTTCAGGGTAATGTCTGTTTCCACCAGCAGTTTTCCACCCTTGTCGTCATTACACACAGCATTTACTTGGATCAGGTTGTGCTCAGTCAGACGCCCTTCGTACTGGGCGTATGTTATAACCAGTGGAATTCGTTTCTCTGAAAAGTTGAACATATTCTGTCAGAATGTGATGATGCCTTGCAGCGGAGTCACATTTAAACAGATGAGTGAATGTTAAATACCAAGCTACATCACATGCATGTTCTCTGCTCACTACAAGATCACATTCGTTTTTTATTTCTATTGTATTCCTCTCCCACATGTTTGTTGTTTTGGGTGACCTTGGCCCAGATGTGGTATTACTGGTCGCAAAATACTGGTTGCAATTTATAACCAGTAATTTTGCAACCAGTAAAGAATCTTAAGAAACAACCTATGTAGTAATAAGTCAGGACTTAAACTTCTGAATTGTGATGGGTTAAAATGTAACCTACCTCATGAATATTAATGAAATTTGCAATTCACTACATTTGGAGGCCATCACAGGTATGGTGAGGTGCTCAGGTCACTGGCAGACCATAATCTTTGTAAATATTTTTAAAGAAAGCAAACATTTTTTTAACTGCAGCCTATTTCCCTAAAGGAAACCTTGGACCACTACCCTACTCTTCAGCATTTATTTTTACATTCAGAAAAGGGAATGGGTCTCAAGGGGACCCTTCCCTTTTGCAAATGCATTACTACCTCATTAACATTGTCTGTACATTTTCAATATATTGCAGCCAGATTTAGGTCACAAAATATTGATACATATAATACGATTAGGTATTTGGAAAGGACGCCTGCATCAAGCTCCTTCTAGATACCAAATCGTTTTCCATTTGGAGTCCCATACTAGGAGTCGAAAAATCTTTTATGATTCTTAGAACGGGATTAGTACATAGAAAAAACATTTTAACAATTGCAAACTCCAAATTGGATGTTTGTGACAGTTAAAATGCTTACTTCATCTGGCCCTTTATTACCAATTTAGGGGCATATCTACAAGGCCCGCGATAAAATTATCGCCGCTTTAGCGTCCGTTTTCGGATGAAAAGCGGCGATAATTTTAATGCCCTATTAGCAAGGACACGCTAACGCGTGAATCCATGCTTCTTCGCCCTTTCTCCTATTGCCCAGCTTTGCATCTCTAATGAGATGCAAAGTGAGCGTTCCTCCCAGAATAACGGGAGAAATGTCGCTAAGCGACATTTCTCCTATTATCAAGCCTCACGCAAAGAAGCATAGCGACAAGAAAAGTAGCGATAACCTCTGTTATCGCTACATTCCTTACGCCTGCTTTGAAACTGACTTAGCCATGATATCCTATGGAAGGTGGATATCATGGCTAAGTATATGTAGCCCTATCAGCAAGCTATCACCAAAGTTGTGCGATTATCGCTGGATTTCCAGCGATAATCGCACAGTTGGCAGCTTGCGCTCTGAATTTTATCGCTTTGGAGATAATCGTTGCTGATAGCACGCTATCTCCGCGATAAAATTCAGAGTTGGCTGGCGAAAATTATCCTCACGCTAAGAGCGCTGAGCGATAATTATCGCCAGCCCTTGTAGATATGCCCCTTAGTGAGTTCAACTATCAAAAATTGTTTCCGTAATCATAAATCTTTAAAGGAAGCAGTTGTGAAACAAAAGGTAAAGAGCCCTGGTCTTCTCTTATGACATAATGGTTACCCCATTGCCTTGAAAATGCCACATAGTTGTGGCACTGACGTCTTAATACTTACTGATTCATGCACAGTATTCAGCATCATAACAATGTTGGCCTTTTCCATAATTGTGTCCAATACTTCATTTAATGCTGCAAGATAGCTCCACACTCAGCAGCGAGCACAGGAAATGTAATAGAGCAACATTTCATGTAATGAGTGATAACTTGGGGAAGAGTTATAGAAACTATCAACCTAAGCAAACAAACGTCCCTGGAAATAAGTAGAAATAGGGTCCATGTCTCCTCTAGCCGGTTGCGGTCCCCCCATTAGGGCAGAGGAGCATCAGTCCCTGCTGTCAGTGCAGCAAAACTGAAAAAATAAAATGGTAATAAATTTAATTACCATTTTATTTTTCGGTGCTCCCAACATGAGCAGTGTTTGTGGGCAGGGCTGCTGCTGACTGGCAGCATGGGAGTGGTGTTCACTCCACTAGTTTACACGCCACTTATCTCTTTGGCCGGCTGTCTTGCAACAGCCAGCCTGACATGCGCAGTGTAAACCTCTCCACTTGGTTGTCTTCGACAGCTGGGTGGAGAGCAGGTACACGCCCCCTGTGCCTGCTGGAGCATCGAGGCAGCCCGATTCAGCCAGTCCTGGTGCTGCTCTCATGCTGCTCATCTGCAGCATGAGAGCAGCATTGGGATTTGGAGAGGGTTGGTTAAGACTCCAGGAGGATTCGAGGTGCCGAGGAAGAGTAGGTAAGTACGTTTTTAAATTTTATTTTTTGGCCCACTGACAGGCACTGTGAAAAACTTTCATTGCCTTCAGCCTTAATTCCAGAGCTCTCAGTCACTGCCTATTATAAAATCTGCTAGCGAGCCATGATTGGGAGCTTTGGAATGTCAGCCGAAAGGCATTGTGATTTATCACAGTGCCTGCCACTGGGTTTGGCATTGGCTCGACGACCCTCCACTTTTGAGGGTCATCAACCGCCACGGCGGTTCAGAAACAGAAAAAGAAGCCCCCTTGTTCCTCCAAACTGGCTGCATATTATAGGGTAAAGGAAACTCTTAAAGAAGAACAAGGCGATGGGCAGAATAAACGTTTTACCTAAACAACCAAGATGTAAAAAGCATATTGGGTAAGAGTTGGCAATGCTGCATTCAGAGATATTATACATGTGGTTGAATAGATTGCAAACAAAGTTGGTGTTAGAAAGTAACTCAACCTCATTTGAAGTTTGGAGGGAACTAAAAATGTCCTACTATTCCGAGTCATGTGGATCGGTTTTTAAAATACCACATTTTGCGTGTTTTGCCTTATTTCTGGGCATTTTTCCATTGATACTTTTTGGCAGGTTTGGCCTGCAGGATTTTATCAGAAAAACTGTGAGGGTGTAATAATTATCACACAACACATGATATTGGTAACTTTGCAAACACGCCTTTAAACAGGGATCACAATTTAGCCCTTAACTTGTAGTGAGGGCCATAGAGCTTTCTCCAGGAATTAGAGGATTTACAGTTCCCTCCACACTATAAATGAGTCCCTCAGTCTTTCAAAACAGCTGTAATAAAACCCTCATTATCTCCTGGATACGTTTGGGATCCGATCATATCTATGAGGTTTCTGTCCTAATATGCTGAGGAATGTAACATTGATCACTGCTTTCCATTTTTACTCAAAGTTTGCTCATTTATTTGAATTTCATATTTTTTGCCTGTTGCATTCCTGTTATCTTTGGAACTGAAAATGACCAACAGGTCTAGTGCTCAGATTGTGGGATACTGTAGCGATTGTACCTTCATTTGGACCCAGGGTGACAGCCTGGGTATCCGACATAACCTCCTTCACGGGTTTGCGGGTATAGGTGATGGCAGTGGCACTGGTCTTCACGTCAATTTTCAGGGTGCCCGAGCTGTCGTTTTTGAGGGACAATGTTAAGCTGATCTCTTTGCCAACTTCGGGGGTGCCCTCCACCAAAAACTTTCCAGAGAATTCAGGCTTTTGTGCGGGTGCCGCCTCATCACTTGCACGACTGAAGGCTCCCATTCTCCTTGCGTCACCAAACAACTTGCTTCGGGCCTTGTTGAAAATCTCTCTTTCCTTTTCACTTCCTGAAAAATGAAACAGTTTAGCTCAATGTAGGCCAAAGCACACTAAGAAACTAAGGTATTGAAGTCTCAATATAACTTAGCATTCCCAACAAGCAGCTTCTGCTGGCAATGAGTAAATCTAAACATCACCATGTCTAATTAAATAGAACACTGTGAGATAATTTTCTTGTTCTGTGTCAAAGTGTGATGATGATAAATAAGTCCCCATTCCAAAAATAAGTGCCGGTGGGCCCCACCTACAACCATGTGCACCCATTAACACAGACTAAAACCCTCTATGTTGAATTTTCTAGGAGGCATAGGAAGGCGCCTCCCATAACTACCTAGTCTTTGGCGTCTACAGTCAGTGGAGGTTGCCAAAGTTTTGTCCACTTAATTTAGTAGGTCTCATAATTATAAATTCAATTGGAGAAACTGGTGTGAATTGTAATATAACATATCAGGGACTCACAACTGATCCTGTGCACACGCAAAACATTAAATATAACAAATCATATGTAAGTAGATTGTTGGAACAATAGGAAGCAAATGTTCTTTCTTGAAGTGATGTTTAATTCATGTGTCACTTCATGGGCCAGCCAACATGTGTTTCGTCAATTGGGTGTAAAACCCTTGACTTCCTCAGGGCTAAAAACGATGCAAATATTCTTTGGACCTAGACACTGGTGATACTTCCGACCCAGCGGGTCCTAATGATTCAAAGGGTTCACAAGGATTGTTATAATCCTTAACAATTTTCTTTCGATCCCATATCCTGGTATCCGGATTATGTGTAAAGCTTCAGTAGTGCCCTCTCCATCTGAGTTTCTATCGTGAGGATTGCCAAATGTCGGTGCCAGACGCCTTCAGTGAAACTAGACGAGTGCGTCCTAGTTGCCAATTCCTTGTTGCCGGGACCGTGTTGCACCGGAAACAGGGACTGACATTGATCATGTATCAATGAGATGAGTGTACTGCACTTATATGAGTACTGCTTTCTACCCTGTATTCTATATCTTTGTTTCTGGTTCCTATTATTATAGTGTTTAGATATAGCCTGGTGCCTTAAGTTGCCAATGTGTAGCTGCAACAAATGATGGACAGAATGCTGAATGATTCAAACATTCTCCCCCAGTCAAGAGATCTGGGTTAAATCCATAGTTCTTTTGCCCACTACGCCACCCCAGTTTGGACCCAGCCATATGGAAATCAGTCTTGACCCTGTGCCTCATGGGAACAGTCCAGAACAAGCTGCCAAGCCAGGTCCTCCCTGGACCGAAAACAAGCATCCTGGTACCGGTTTCGGGGTGTGTCACCCTTCATCAGGCAGGCTAGCTTGAATCCAGTGGCACAGTGAGCAAGGAACCCACGTCTGGGCATACCCATCCCACTTAGGGTGAAAAGTGTAACTGCAACAAATGATGGATGGAATGCTGAATGATTCAAATATTCTCCCCCAGTCAAGAGATCTGGGTTAAATCCATCGTTTTTTTGCCCACTACACCACCCCAGTTGCACCCAGCCATATGCAAATCAGTCTTGACCCTGTGCCTCATGGGAACAGTCCAGACCGAACTGCCAAGCCAGGTCCTCCATGGACCGGCAACAAGCATCCTGGTACCGGTTTTGGGGTATGTCACCCTTCATCAGCCAGGCTAGCTTGAATCCAGTGGCACAGTGAGCAAGGGACCCACGTCTGGGCATACCCATCCCACTTTGGGCGAAAAGTGTAACTGCAACAAATGATGGACGGAATGCTGAATGATTCAAACATTCTCCCCCAGTCAAGAGATCTGGGTTAAATCCATTGTTCTTTTGCCCACTACGCCACCCCAGTTTGGACCCAGCCATATGCAAATCAGTCTTGACCCTGTGTCCATTGGGAAAAGTCCAGACCGAACTGCCAAGCCAGGTCCTCCCTGGACCGGAAGCAAGCATCCTGGTACCGGTTTCTTGGAATTTCACCCTTCATCAGCCAGGCTAGCTTGAATCACGTGGAACAGTGAGCAAGGGACCCACATATGGGCATACCCATCCCACTTAGGGCGAAAAGTGTAACAGCAACAAATGATGGACGGTCTGCTGAATGATTCAAACATACTCCCCCAGTCAAGAGATCTGGGTTAAATCCATCGTTCTTTTGCCCACCACGCCACCCCAGTTTGGACCCAGCCATATGCAAATCAGTCTTGACCCTGTGCTTCATGGGAACAGTCCAGACCAAACTGATAAGCCAGGTCCTCCCTGGACCGGAAACAAGCATCCTGGTTCCGGTTTGGGGGTATGTCACCCTTCATCAGCCAGGCTAGCTTGAATCCCGTGGCACAGTGAGCAAGGGACCCACGTCTGAGCATACCCATCCCACTTAGGGCGAAAAGTGTAACTGCAACAAATGATGGACGGACTGCTGAATAATTCAAACATTCTCCCCCAGTCAAGAGATCTGGGTTAAATCCATCGTTCTTTTGCCCACTACGCCACCCCAGTTTGGACCCAGCCATATGCAAATCAGTCTTGACCCTGTGCCTCATGGGAACAGTCCAGACCGAACTGCCAAGCCAGGTCCTCCCTGGACCGGAAACAAGCATCCTGGTACCGGTTTCGGGGTATTTCACCCTTCATCAGCCAGGCTAGCTTGAATCCCGTGGCACAGTGAGCAAGGGACCCACGTCTGGGCATACCCATCCCCCTTAGGGCGAAAAGTGTAACTGCAACAAATGATGGACGGACTGCTGAATAATTCAAACATTCTCCCCCAGTCAAGAGATCTGGGTTAAATCCATCGTTCTTTTGCCCACTACGCCACCCCAGTTTAGACCCAGCCATATACAAATCAGTCTTGTCCATGTGTATCATGGGAACAGTGCAGACCAAACTGATAAGCCAGGTTCTCCCTGGACCGGAAACAAGCATCCTGGTACCGGTTTCGGGGTACGTCACCCTTCATCAGCAAGGCTAGCTTGAATCTAGTGGCACAGTGAGCAAGGGACCCACATCTGGGCATACCCATCCCACTTAGGGCGAAAAGTGTAACTGCAGCAAATGATGGACGGAATGCTGAATGATTCAAACATTCTCCCCCAGTCAAGAGATCTGGGTTAAATCCATCGTTCTTTTTCTCACTACGCCCCCCCAGTTTGGACCCAGCCAAATGCAAATCAGTCTTGACCATGTATCTCATGGGAACAGTCCAGACCGAACTGCCAAGCCAGGTCCTCCCTGGACTGGAAACAAGCATCCTCGTACTGGTTTCAGGGTATGTCACCCTTCATCAGCCAGGCTAGCTTGAATCCAGTGGCACAGTGAGCAAGTGACCCACGTCTGGGCATACCCATCGCACTTAGGGCGAAAAGTGTAACTGCAACAAATGATGGATGGAATGCTGAATGATTCAAACATTCTCCCCCAGTCAAGAGATCTGGGTTAAATCCATCGATCTTTTGCCCACTACGCCACCCCAGTTTGGACCCAGCCATATGCAAATCAGTCTTGACCCTGTGCCTCATGAGAACAGTCCAGACCAAACTGATTAGCCAGATCCTCCCTGGACCGGAAACAAGCATCCTGGTACTGGTTTCGGGGTATGTCACCCTTCATCAACCAGGCTAGCTTGAATCCAGTGGCACACAGAGCAAGGGAGCCACGTCTGGGCATACCCATCCCACTTAGGGCGAAAAGTGTAACTGCAACAAATGATGGACGGAATGCTGAATGATTCAAACATTCTCCCCCAGTCAAGAGATCTGGGTTAAATCCATAGTTCTTTTGCCCACTACGCCACCCCAGTTTGGACCCAGCCATATGCAAATCAGTCTTGACCCTGTGCCTCATGGGAACAGTCCAGACCGAACTGCCAAGCCAGGTCCTCCCTGGACCGGAAACAAGCATCCTGGTACCGGTTTCGGGGTATGTCACCCTTCATCAGCCAGGCTAGCTTGAATCCAGTGGCACAGTGAGCAAGGGACCCACGTCTGGGCATACCCATCGCACTTAGGGCGAAAAGTGTAACTGCAACAAATGATGGACGGAATGCTGAATGATTCAAACATTCTCCCCCAGTCAAGAGATCTGGGTTAAATCCATTGTTCTTTTGCCCACTACGCCACCCCAGTTTGGACCCAGCCATATGCAAATCAGTCTTGACCCTGTGCCCATTGGGAACAGTCCAGACCGAACTGCCAAGCCAGGTCCTCCCTGGACCGGAAACAAGCATCCTGGCACTGGTTTTGGGGTATGTCACCCTTCATCAGCCAGGCTAGCTTGAATCCAGTGGCACAGTGAGCAAGGGACCCACGTCTGGGCATACCCATCCCACTTAGGGCGAAAAGTGTAACTGCAACAAATGATGGACGGAATGCTGAATGATTCAAACATTCTCCCCCAGTCAAGAGATCTGGGTTAAATCCATTGTTCTTTTGCCCACTACGCCACCCCAGTTTGGATCCAGCCATATGCAAATCAGTCTTGACCCTGTGCCCATTGGGAACAGTCCAGACCGAACTGCCAAGCCAGGTCCTCCCTGGACCGGAAACAAGCATCCTGGTACTGGTTTCGGGGTATGTCACCCTTCATCAGCCAGGCTAGCTTGAATCCAGTGGCACAGTGAGCAAGTGACCCACGTCTGGGCATACCCATCGCACTTAGGGCGAAAAGTGTAACTGCAACAAATGATGGACGGAATGCTGAATGATTCAAACATTCTCCCCCAGTCAAGAGATCTGGGTTAAATCCATCGTTCTTTTGCCCACTACACCACCCCAGTTTGGACCCAGCCATATGCAAATCAGTCTTGACCCTGTGCCTCATGGGAACAGTCCAGACCGAACTGCCAAGCCAGGTCCTCCCTGGACCGGAAACAAGCATCCTGGCACTGGTTTTGGGGTATGTCACCATTCATCAGCCAGGCTAGCTTGAATCCAGTGGCACAGTGAGCAAGGGACCCACGTCTGGGCATACCCATCCCATTTAGTGCGAAAAGTGTAACTGCAACAAATGATGGACGGAAAGCTGAATGATTCAAACATTCTCCCCCAGTCAAGAGATCTGGGTTAAATCCATTGTTCTTTTGCCCACTACACCACCCCAGTTTGGACCCAGCCATATGCAAATCAGCCTTGACCCTGTGCCTCATGGGAACAGTCCAGACCGAACTGCCAAGCCAGGTCCTCCCTGGACCGGAAACAAGCATCCTCGTACCGGTTTCGGGGTGTGTCACCCTT
This sequence comes from Calotriton arnoldi, assembly GCA_963921515.1. NCBI lineage: Eukaryota > Metazoa > Chordata > Amphibia > Caudata > Salamandridae > Calotriton > Calotriton arnoldi. Next base: position 69,088 of record CAWUFW010020647.1, on the reverse strand, counting down.
CATCAGCCAGGCTAGCTTGAATCCAGTGGCACAGTGAGCAAGTGACCCACGTCTGGGCATACCCATCGCACTTAGGGCGAAAAGTGTAACAGCAACAAATGATGGACGGACTGCTGAATAATTCAAACATTCTCCCCCAGTCAAGAGATCTGGGTTAAATCCATCGAACTTCTGCCCACTACGCCACCCCAGTTTGGACCCAGCCATATGCAAATCAGTCTTGACCCTGTGCCTCATGGGAACAGTCCAGACCGAACTGACAAGCCAGGTCCTCCCTGGACCAGAAACAAGCATCCTGGTACCGGTTACAGGGTATTTCACCCTTCATCAGCCAGGCTAGCTTTAATTCCGTGGCACAGTGAGCAAGGGACCCACATCTGGGCATACCCATCCCACTTAGGGCGAAAAGTGTAACAGCAACAAATGATGGACGGACTGCTGAATAATTCAAACATTCTCCCCCAGTCAAGAGATCTGGGTTAAATCCATTGTTCTTTTGCCCACTACACCACCCCAGTTTGGACCCAGCCATATGCAAATCAGTCTTGACCCTGTGCCTCATGGGAACAGTCCAGACCGAACTGCCAAGCCAGGTCCTCCCTGGACCGGAACCAAGCATCCTGGTACCGGTTTTGGGGAATTTCACCCTTCATCAGCCAGGCTAGCTTTAATTCCGTGGCACAGTGAGCAAGGGACCCACGTCTGGGCATACCCATCCCACTTAGGGCGAAAAGTGTAACAGCAACAAATGATGGATGGACTGCTGAATAATTCCAACATTCTCCCCCAGTCAAGAGATCTGGGTTAAATCCATCGACCTTCTGCCCACTACGCCACCCGAGTTTGGACCCAGCCATATGCAAATCAGTCTTGACCATGTGCCTCATGGGAACAGTCCAGACCGAACTGACAAGCCAGGTCCTCCCTGGACCAGAAACAAGCATCCTGGTACCGGTTACAGGGTATTTCACCCTTCATCAGCCAGGCTAGCTTGAATCCCGTGGCACAGTGAGCAAGGGACCCACGTCTGGGCATACCCATCCCACTTAGGGCGAAAAGTGTAACTGCAACAAATGATGGACGGACTGCTGAATAATTCAAACATTCTCCCCCAGTCAAGAGATCTGGGTTAAATCCATCGTTCTTTTGCCCACTACGCCACGCCAGTTTAGACCCAGCCATATACAAATCAGTCTTGTCCATGTGTATCATGGGAACAGTGCAGACCAAACTGATAAGCCAGGTCCTCCCTGGACCGGAAACAAGCATCCTGGTACCGGTTTCAGGGTACGTCACCCTTCATCAGCCAGGCTAGCTTGAATCTAGTGGCACACAGAGCAAGGGACCCACATCTGGGCATACCAATCCCACTTAGGGCAAAAAGTGTAACTGCAACAAATGATGGATGGAATGCTGAATGATTCAAACATTCTCCCCCAGTCAAGAGATCTGGGTTAAATCCATAGTTCTTTTGCCCACTAAGCCACCCCAGTTTGGACCCAGCCACATGCAAATCAGTCTTCACCCTGTGCCTCATGGGAACAGTCCAGACCGAGCTGCCAAGCCAGGTCCTCCCTGGACCGGAAACAAGCATCCTCGTACCGGTTTCGGGGTGTGTCACCCTTCATCAGCCAGGCTAGCTTGAATCCAGTGGCACAGTGAGCAAGGGACCCACGTCTGGGCATACCCATCCCATTTAGTGCGAAAAGTGTAACTGCAACAAATGATGGACGGAATGCTGAATGATTCAAACATTCTCCCCCAGTCAAGAGATCTGGGTTAAATCCATTGTTCTTTTGCCCACTACACCACCCCAGTTTGGACCCAGCCATATGCAAATCAGTCTTGACCCTGTGCCTCATGGGAACAGTCCAGACCGAACTGCCAAGCCAGGTCCTCCCTGGACCGGAAACAAGCATCCTGGCACTGGTTTTGGGGTATGTCACCATTCATCAGCCAGGCTAGCTTTAATCCAGTGGCACAGTGAGCAAGGGACCCACGTCTGGGCATACCCATCCCACTTAGGGTGAAAAGTGTAACTGCAACAAATGATGGACGGAATGCTGAATGATTCAAACATTCTCCCCCAGTCAAGAGATCTGGGTTAAATCCATTGTTCTTTTGCCCACTACGCCACCCCAGTTTGGACCCAGCCATATGCAAATCAGTCTTGACCCTGTGCCCATTGGGAACAGTCCAGACCGAACTGCCAAGCCAGGTCCTCCCTGGACCGGAACCAAGCATCCTGGTACCGGTTTTGGGGAATTTCACCCTTCATCAGCCAGGCTAGCTTTAATTCCGTGGCACAGTGAGCAAGGGACCCACGTCTGGGCATACCCATCCCACTTAGGGCGAAAAGTGTAACAGCAACAAATGATGGACGGACTGCTGAATAATTCAAACATTCTCCCCCAGTCAAGAGATCTGGGTTAAATCCATCGTTCTTCTGCCCACTACGCCACCCCAGTTTGGACCCAGCCATATGCAAATCAGTCTTGACCCTGTGCCTCATGGGAACAGTCCAGACCGAACTGACAAGCCAGGTCCTCCCTGGACCAGAAACAAGCATCCTGGTACCGGTTACAGGGTATTTCACCCTTCATCAGCCAGGCTAGCTTGAATCCCGTGGCACAGTGAGCAAGGGACCCACGTCTGGGCATACCCATCCCACTTAGGGCGAAAAGTGTAACTGCAACAAATGATGGACGGACTGCTGAATAATTCAAACATTCTCCCCCAGTCAAGAGATCTGGGTTAAATCCATCGTTCTTTTGCCCACTACGCCACCCCAGTTTGGACCCAGCCATATGCAAATCAGTCTTGACCCTGTGCCTCATGGGAACAGTCCAGACCGAACTGCCAAGCCAGGTCCTCCCTGGACCGGAAACAAGCATCCTGGTACCGGTTTCGGGGTATTTCACCCTTCATCAGCCAGGCTAACTTGAATCCCGTGGCACAGTGAGCAAGGGACCCACGTCTGGGCATACTCATCCCACTTAGGGAGAAAAGTGTAACAGCAACAAATGATGGACGGACTGCTGAATGATTCAAACATTCTCCCCCAGTCAAGAGATCTGGGTTAAATCCATCGTTCTTTTGCCCACTACGCCACCCCAGTTTGGACCCAACCATATGCAAATCAGTCTTGACCCTGTGCCTCATGGGAACAGTCCAGACTGAACTGCCAAGCCAGGTCCTCCTTGGACCAGAAACAAGCATCCTGGGACCGGTTTGGGGGTATGTCACCCTTCATCAGCCAGGCTAGCTTGAATCCAGTGGCACAGTGAGCAAGGGACCCACGTCTGGGCATACCAATTCCACTTAGGGCGAAAAGTGTAACTGCAACAAATGATGGATGTAATGCTAAATGATTCAAACATTCTCCCCCAGTCAAGAGATCTGGGTTAAATCCATCATTCTTTTGCCCACTACGCCACCCCAGTTTTGACCCAACCATATTCAAATCAGTCTTGACCCTGTGCCTCATGGGAACAGTCCAGACTGAACTGCCAAGCCAGGTCCTCCCTGGACCGGAAACAAGCATCCTGATACCGGTTTCGGGGTATTTCACCCTTCATCAGCCAGGCTAGCTTGAATCCCGTGGCACAGTGAGCAAGGGACCCACGTCTGGGCATACCCATCCCACTTAGGGCGAAAAGTTTAACTGCAACAAATGATGGACGGACTGCTGAATAATTCAAACATTCTCCCCCAGTCAAGAGATCTGGGTTAAATCCATCGTTCTTTTGCCCACTACGCCACCCCAGTTTGGACCCAGCCATATGCAAATCAGTCTTGACCCTGTGCCTCATGGGAACAGTCCAGACCGAACTGCCAAGCCAGGTCCTCCCTGGACCGGAAACAGGGATCCTGGTACCGGTTTCAGGGTATGTCACCCTTCATCAGCCAGGCTAGCTTGAATCCAGTGGCACAGTGAGCAAGGGACCCACGTCTGGGCATACCCATCCCACTTAGGGCGAAAAGTATAACTGCAACAAATGATGGACGGAATGCTGACTGATTCAAACATTCTCCCGCAGTCAAGAAGTCTGGTATTGCACCAAATGTTAAAATCAATACATGTAACGTGGCGTTCATATGCAGCATAAAGATGCACTCCTTTAAAGAATACTACATCGCAACAAAGTATCAGTCCACCTCCACTCTCAGAACCCAGCTTCCCTCCAATCACTGACCGACTCTATGTTTGCCTTTAATCCTGTGAAGCATTCCACTGCCTTTTAGCTAGGTTTGTAATCTACAAATACCAAATGCATAAATACATACAATGCCATCACAGAGTTAAACATTTTCACTGCAAGTAAAAAGTTTGGTTGTGGACAAAAACATCACATGATTATGTAGTTTAAAAGGAATGTGTGCAGAAGGGGTGTCAATGCAGTTTATGGTGTAAAATAGATTAGAAGAGAAGGTCCCAGGACTCTTGGGATGTGACTATGGGCGTGAAAAAACTGTAGGAGTTGATATAGATGATCCACCGAAGTGGTGGATGGCTGCAGGATGAGGGGCAAGTCCCGTGGGGGCTTCTTGTGTCAATCAAGGTATCCAAGTAACGTATACATAAGTTTCCCCAGGAAAACACCCACTGCTCTAAAACTGACACTTTGGGGACCTACACCCAGTCTCGTCTAGGCCATGCGGAGTCCTAAGCACCCAATCCTGCCTATACCAACAATGGGACTAATCACACTGTCCCATATAAGCTCTTTACAGAACTCTTAGCCTTTGCATTCTTTAAATGGTTGTGGCATTCTGTTCCCTAAAGGATGCTCTGTGCTCCTGGAAGGCAGTGGACAATTGAACGGGCGTGAGCCTTTTAGGCCCTCACACCACCATGTCCAATGAATTGTGGTGTACTTTTGTTTATACAACATCTGGGCAAATCATTGGGTCTTGGGGGAAGCGATGAGTGTTCTTCAAGCTCATAGCCCACAAGCTGCATAATAGCGAACAGATTGTAGCCTTTTAAATGCTCCCTGCACATCTCAACCGACTTGACACTTATCTTGAGAATATTTGGAGTCAATATTAGCTTGTTCCGAAAGAGCTCTCATTCCCAGTACGCTGGAGTTTGGTAAATTCACCAATCATTTATGAAAATCACTGTTCAATGTATGTGCCCTGCCACAGCACAGTTGTACACTTTCACAACATGCACTTCCCTTCTGCTCACATTGGACATAGTGACAAGTTGAACATAGAATGCCCAGAAAAATGCTTTCTTTTAAAGGGTACTCCGAGCATAGATAAGAAAAAAAAAACAATTCTGTTTGCCAAGTCCAGCATCTCTAAAAATCTCCAACAACAGGCATTCTCGAATTTTGCTTGTGTGATGATGACAGTTGGAGTTTTCAGATCTATTGTGACATTCTTCACAGAATGTCCTCTTTGACTACATCCTCTCACGTCCAGTGAATGCGTAAGTGAAGTTCAAAGTAAGCTCTGATACTTCCTCTACACGATAAGCGGACTTTGCGCTCCGCCTTTGTAGCCGAGAGGCATCTCACCGCCTGCACTGCAGTGCCTAATTAAACAGCACTGAAGCTGTAGAATGCGAAAGGACCGTCGGAAAGGTGGGAAGGGAAGCGGGGGCAGGTGGAGAAGGGGGCACCCCCCAAAAAAATAGAATCCAGCAATGAACACAGGGCATACTCCTGCGTCAGTGTTTTCCCCGTGGTGAAATGTCGGCAAATCCTTATCTATACCTTTCCACTGTAAAGAGCAAGGAACTGTAGAGTAATGGCCATAGTACTATGGGGCTCTGCATTCTGACTTGTATCTGACGGTTATCTGCAATATACCTTGTGATCGTTGGTGTGTATCCTGGGTTGTTTGCAAGTGCTCTGAAACACACAATGGTTCAAACTTCCCACGACTACCTCCTTCAAATGGGATTTGGAATCTATTCTGAAACGCTAGCATGGCGTGATTTAGGAAAGACAGCTCATAACGCCCAAAACCTGCTTATGGATGCTAACTAGCATAACCTGAGCGGAAAGGGGTATATTTGTAAAGTTATATAATATATAATGTCTAGGGATGCCTGCAGGTGTATTAAATTGGCTCTGGCACAGTGACCTGCTTGGCTAGGTGTACAATGGATAATATAGTAAGCTTTTTTTTGCATGAACAGTAGGTAAAGGGGCATTGGGTTGCAAAAAGTGATAAACACACTGAGAGGTAGAATGTTTAATTAGAAGGTGGAGTGTTCATGCTCCAGCTGGGCGAGATGTAGATTGTTTCACATGCCAGGTACACCAAAAGCAACATTTTTGGTGGCAGGTTTGTTGGCATGATCAAAGGGTTGTGTGTTTGGGTTACTGTTACGTCACCGTCAACATATGTTCAAGGTAAGCATACATAGGAAAGTACAGGTGTATTATTCTTAACTCAACATCTACTTACCGTGACGATATCTTGTAAGTCAATATTATGGACCTGACCTAAGTACAGGTCGACAGGATGTTGTGACAGGTTGACTGGAAGGCATAGTGGCTTATTATACAGTTTTGCTGGAAAGAAGACTGTGCTGTGACAGATTTGTTTGACCACCATTTTGAAATTGGTGCTCAAATCACATTCTTACCTTCTGCGTATTTATAGTTGTTGGTGACATCCACACGTGCATCACTGCCCACGGCCTTGGTGCTGGTTCTCTGGCCAATTGCCTTGCTATCAGAATAGATCTTTTCACGAGTGCCCTCTTCATCCTCAACCATCTGAACCTTGTCACCATTCACCTCAGCAAACACGAAGGGGACATCGTAGAGCAGGTCAACATCTCCTTCTTTGACCGCTGTGAGTGAGGTGGGTCCCAGGCGAAATATACCTAATGTAGAAAAAGAGTCTTGACACCCTTACCTTGAACACAATGCTCTTGCCTGCCCCTAATGGCCCTCTTCCTCCTATTCTCTATTGTATATATACTGTGTAACTGGAATACCCTCAGAGTAGCAAGCGAACTGCGAAGTAATGTGATTGACACTTCAAGAACTTTCACACCACCAGCGATTAGGTGTCCACTGCCTAAAAGCTATATAATGGTGTAATGTTTCTATTTTTTATGTTTTATTTACCAATATGTCACAGTAGTGAGCAAAACTTCACCAGAGCCCCCTCTGACATTTTTAAGTTCAGATTAAGAAAAGGAAATCTATAGAAATATGAGACCGGAAGTCAAAGACTCCCAATACATTTCAAGACTCTAAGATATGGATATATTTACTAAAGTTTTGCACAGGTGAATGTATATATAATGCTCTGTTGGTGGGATGTTTTACTCCATACTGCTGAAGAGAAAGGAATGTTTATCTCCTTGTTATAGTCTTCATTGATGCCCATCATGGCAGCAACTTATATTCGAGGGAGTAGTTTCTGCCTTCTCTAGCACAACTTAAATCCCTAACATTTAAAAACAGGCAGCCACACAGGGCTGAAAAAGCCAGAAAATCTTACTTGTGGCATCGCGGCTACAATCAATGTCTGTTAAAAATAGGAACGTTTTCTGGAAGTTTATGACTGTAAATTGATGCCAAAAATGTTCTTTAATGCCATATTTCCTAACTCAGGTATACCGTTTTGCTCCTGTAGCGTATCTTACATCACTCTGAGGATGTAAATTATTAGGCCATTGGATCAATATTTGGGCTTTTCATCCAACTCCAGGATAGCTGTTGTATCTGACTATGGTGTCAGGGATAACCCACAGGTTCTAATTTGAGCAAATCAAGTGCTTAGCCTGCACATCAAGGTCAGCACCTTAGCATTTAACATATATGTACCTCCACTTTCCTCTTGCGGAGTTGCGTCAAAAACCTGCCATCCATTGTATTTTGGTCCCAGGTCATCTCGGACGAGCCAACTTTCATTCCATACATGGAAATTCCTACAAGGAAAAGGAAGCCACAAAATACGTTTGCAAGGAAGACAATTGCTGTAAATAGCACCATTCTGCAGACAGAGCATGATTGTAAGCAAACCTCTTGAAGAGCACCACTGCTCTGGAGCAGGCCTGACATCTGTATTCAATATGAGAGCGTAAGCCTGTAAGAAAACCTGCGGTAGAGCTTCTTCACCCCTTACCCAGTCGCAGCTCCTGGAGGGAGTGCTGCGGGGGAGGGGCAGGGTGGGGGGTAGTAAACTCCGGCATACGGCCGAACGGAGTGAAGTACATAAATAAATAAATAAAACGAATTGCATTGCGCGCGCCGCATCGCCATTTGGCGTTGCAGCGCGCGCAATGTAATTCGTTTAATTTATTTATTTATGTACTTAACTCCGTTCGGCCGTATGCCGGAGTTTACTACCCCCCACCCTGCCCCTCCCCCGCCGCGCAGCACTCCCTCCAGGAGCCGCGACTACCCTCACCCATGGAGAACACTGATTTCTAGAGCACCTAAAACATACAGACAGGTTATTTGTGCCTGGGAACTGCTTGGCTGAAGTGGAATTGGCCTGCAGCTAATATGAACCTCAATGTTGCTTTAGACTGAGTATGTTTTCAGAAGAGGTTTCTGAATAGTATGTTTTGGTGCTCACATTATGATTGAGGTCTTTCTGTGCGAATGTTGTGTGTTCTGTCACTGAGGGGAACATTGCAGGGCCATCCAAAAGCTGCACAGTGTCTGTTATGCCATTATGGAATTTTGAGACTGGAGGTGATTGAGTCCTGTGTGAGGTGCTTGGTGAGAGAGATTGCGAAGCAGCATATAACTAAAGGGAGGAACTCCCCAACTCCCCAAGGTCGCTTCATTTCAGGGTGGAGTTTTGAGTTCTGAAACTTTCAGAAAGTCAAATATTATTTTAGAAGGGATACTCTTAACAGATCAATAAATACATTTGTTTTAGGTTACAATGCAGTTCTAAGTTAAACTCTCCCTAAGCCCTGGTAGATTTGGCAAAAGCAGCAGGCAGTTCCCCAGAGAAATATGTGCTACGTTCAAGCAGTACAAAAGAACCTTAATGTTAAGAACACAACACAATAAAATTCTCACACTAATTTAGAAACTTCAGAAAAAAAAATCATAGGAAAAGAGATGCAAAGACTATTAAACTCAGACAAGACAAATCAGAAATCTGGATTTTTAAAGTTTTACAACAAAACGTACTAAGACCACAAATGATCTGGAGAGGTGAAGCTGAGGTGGCAGCCTTATCCTGTGCACTTGCCAGTGTTAGGAGAATTCCCCACACTGAATCCTGGCAACTTTCTCACCTCCATTTACAGAACATTCTTACCTAAAATACTGCACACATTCCTAGAGTCCCTCATCCAAGATGGCCCTGGCCTTTGTCCCGAGTTGGGTGTGCAGATGAAGGTCTGAGTTGGCTTTCAGATTAGAGATTTCAGTTATTGAGACCTCTATTTGTGATCCCCACTACATAGAAAGTACTATTGTGGCACTCCTTTGTGTTTCTGTTTGCTCCTATCCCCCACCACAGAACTCATACCTGCTAAGTGGTGACTGCTGAAACCACTTTAGCCTGCCTGCTCTCCATCCAGCCAGGTCTAGTGGCTTAGAGGACTAATGCGTCCACTGTAGGGGCCTGTGTTCGACCTCATGGTTCTAGGTTCAAATCCCAGTGGGTCCACTCATCTTTCTGAGGTCGATAAAATGAGTACCATTGAATTGGGAGACAATAAACACCTGTTTTTCAACGCCAAGATACCCTTGGGTGAAGATGTGCCTTACAAATACACATGTCATTGAATCCAGGGGGCTTGTCATTAACACCTATTAAGGGATGAGAATTTTAGTCACCCCAGTGGGGCGAACAGGCAAACTTATTTTTATCAATTTTTACCTTAGACAGTGCAAAGTATAGCTTTTAAAAGTTATTTTGCCACTACCCTTATCAAAAGTCTACTTTCCCTATTAAATTATTTTTTTAACAGCAGCAGCTCCTCCGCTATGGCCGAGGAGCATTGCCCCCCCCACAACATAAAAAAGGAGAAATAAAACAACACTCAATTTATTTCTCCTTTCCTGACGAGTCTTGGGGGGGGGGTGGGGGGCAGGGGGATGACAGCACAGAGGGAGTGGTAGTGCACTAACTTCACTGCGCATGACGGTTTGGCCGGCTACCTCAGGCTAGCCAAACCCTCATGCTCAGTGAATCTCTCTTCAACCCCAGCTGCATTGCTGGGGTTGGAGAAAGCAGGCACAGACACCCAGTCTGTCCTGGAACGCTAATCTCATGCGAGAGCAACTTCAGGATTGGCCTCAGGGCAGGCTGGGAGCCTGTGCTTGAAGAAGAGGAGCAGAACAGCGCGGCGAAGGATGCGGCCAGCTGAAGGTAAGGTTTTTTTTTTTTTAAATGATTCTTTTTTTATTTTGCTCCCCTCCCTTTGCGACCCTTTTCCCCCACCTCACCGCCCTGCCACTCGTAGCAAACACCGTCCGTTACCGGTTTTTAATAACAAATGGAAAATTTTGTAATTATTTCTCTAGCATTATGAAAGACATGTTTTATCTACAATTAGGCCTGCTCATGGAAAATGTAGTTACCCTACACAATGGAGGCATTTATCTACGTCAGAATCAGCTATCTAGCTGGTGGTTTTAACACCAGCTAGATAGAGCTCAATGGTTCTCTCTGTAGCCATACCCTTTTTTCATGCATCTCAGTGGTGTAAATTTACATTGCAGACCACACCCAACATTTAACTTCCATGCCACTGGTGTAGTATCTGTTCCAATTTACCATGGTCCTCCTAGAAACTTAATAATACAGTTGCGTGCAACCAATTTAAAAGTGAATGTTCATGGAAAGAACACACTCTCTGCCACTGAATGGCAATGTCACACAGCACAGTGTTATAAAAGGTGAAAGATCAGATAAATCGCATATAAAAAAGCAAATTGCTACGAAACGCTGCTCTGAAACCAACTCTGGACCCCTCTCATTTTAGATCATAAGAAGGCTCCCAGGTTCCTAAATTTTGACCTGAATTTAATAGAGTCAAACACTCACATTAATGGGGTGCTATGCCTATAAGGTGGCAGATGGACACAGTGATCACAGGTGAACCACCAGAATCCCAAATAAATAAGCAGCATTAATAGAGGCCACACTCCTCCTGGTGCTGATTGAAGTCCAAGCATGTAGCACTCAATGAGCGTAGGGGAGAATGAGTGTAACCTCTGTAATCTATCTCTGTAAAACCCAGTGTCATTAATATCAAATTATATGATTTGTATGAGTTGACTGTAGTCTCATTTAAATAATAACCTAATAAAAATGAATTCTGGGAAAGGATTAATTTACTTCACAGAATGTTCCTTAAGTTTGGTTGCAAGGAATTTTGACAAGAAGATGTCAATCCAACATCTTAAAGAACTGGTGAAGTGTGAAATATTAGGGTATATATTATTAGGGAGACTTACACACAGCAAAATCTCATAATGGAGTACAAAGTCTGGGACAAATGTCTTTAAACAAAGTTACTGAATGGTCTTTTACAAATGCAATCCTAGACTAAACCAAGCTCATGCTAAAATGATTCATAGTACGATATTTGAGAAATGGCACAACTGCCAATCAATACCTCAGAATGACAGTGGACTAGGCCTTTTTGTGGTGTGAGGATTTCATGAATGTCTAGAAGTGCTAGTCTACTTTATCTGATGTAATCTTGCCAAATTCTGAGTTCACTAAGGCTGCACAGCTTTACTAGTATTATCAGTGTCCATTACATGTATAAATGAAACCAAGAATGAGTGAGAGTTGAGACCTATTTGCTTTGCCAATACTTGTTTCAAAACTGATCTAAATATTGCATGGAGGAGCAGATTACTCATCTAAACATAGAGCATAATCTTTGCTAATTTACAGTCCACAATCTTTATGCAGCCTGGTTGCCCCGCTGGCCAAACAGCAAAGTCTGAGACTTTTGATAATTAGTTGTCAGATAGGTATTTAAGCAAATATCCACCAATGCTATTAGAAAATGGTGGAAACCATGTTCTTGGTCCAATATGATGTCACATGCATAACTCAATAGCTCACATGAAACTATACCATTTTAGGTGGACAAAATATACCTGAGATAAGAGCCCGGTTTAGGATGGAAATTCACCTATTGAAAAGCAGAAATGCCAAACTGAACCCTTACTTCAATCCTTGGTTGCTTAGATAACTTTAGAGAGCTGTGAAAAGATCCCCATTTTGATGCAAATCACATTAAAAAGCCCTCAGAAACACATGGAGGCAAACTACAACAGTAACCTTTCATAAATATTGTGTCAATAACTAACACGTCATAAATGATAACTCCTAGCTTTAAACTATGAGGATCATCTTCCCTTTAAGAACCTTCTAATGTTTTTTTATTTTTATTGCAGTTTTTTATATTGCGAGCTCCACCAAAGGTATTGGAGCATTTACATGAGCACCAGTTACATTACACAAGGTCACAGTCAATTTTTAGGCACAGGGAGATCATAGATGTGGACTGTATTACATGATGTTGAGCCAATGCGGACTCGAAGCTGACTCCCCAGTTCCAAAGTCTGCAGCTCGATAAATACTGGTTCTGCATATTATGCATTCTTCCTAGTGCAAAAAACTATAATAGTATTTCCAGCATCCAGTATCTAACCCACTCTGGAGTAATGTTATTTACTGGCTTTTGTAGATAACTCTTTGTATACTGCCCCAGTCGTAGGCAGGCCTGTTGCATTTGAACTTATAATCAAGCCCACTAAAATTATGCTGAAGAAGAGGACCAAATTATGCGGCAGTGTTAAGCAAATTATGCAGCAAAAAAAGGCAAATTAGGTGCCATAATTTGGCACATTTTGTAATAGCATTACTTCATTATTTCGTCATTTATAAACTTGGTAAGCTTTGTCTGGGCATTGGTTGCACCTCATTAGTACCAGTTTAATACCCAAATATAGCAATAAAAAACAGAAACAGGCCAGCTTTGTAAAGGGCCTTCCACTGAACGGAAACACATGCTGTTGCAGTTTCAGTAACTTTTCAGCCGTTTGAGCGAGAAACTAAGGGGCATATTAACAACGGCCAGCGATAATTATCGCTGGCCGTGCTTAGCGTGAGGAATCCTATCGCCGGCTATCGCTGGAAATTATCGCCATGCTAGCGCTGTATTAACAACGCTTAGCGCAAAGGCGATAATTTTCCAGTGATAGCGATGTTTTCCATGGAACATCGCTGGTTTTCCAGCGATGTCCCATGGAAAGCGGCGACTACTACTTGGCGATAGGGCCTGTGGTCTTAGCCACACAATCCACCCCCATGTTAGGTATGCCTTAGTCAGGAATTTAGCAGGCGTTAAATTCCTGCGTTAAGACATACTTAGCACAATGTTAAAATATCGCTAACCCACGTTGCTAATATGGCGATACCTGGGTTAGCGATATTTCCCCTGTTGTATTCACAGGCACGCCCCCTTTGCATCTCATTAGCGATGCGATGGGAGGCGTGCAGAAAGCGGACGCTAGGTCAGGAATCACGCGCTAGCGTGTCCTTGATAATTCGGCGATAAAATTATCGCGCGCATCTATCCGAGACGGACGCTAAAGCGGCGATAATTCATTAACGCCGCCTTGTTAATATGCCCCTAATTTTCTTTTGTTAAAATCTGAAGTTTATGCAGCAGATGATGGATTATGGGACAACTGCAGCAAATCTAAAATTATGCGAAAATCGCTGCGGCCACACAATCACATAATTCCAGTGGCCCTGCTTGTAATCAAGGCTCAAAATCTCAAGATTTTTTTAAGCAAACCTTCCCATAGCTATAATTTTCCTTAGACATAGGAAACAAGCCTAATCTATTTGTGCAACATTTGGAATGACAAAAACACATTGCTGCAATAAACTTGGTGGCAGTGCAGACTTGAATTTTAACTAGAAGTATAACTGATAAACTAAAATTGTAATACACGTATAGCTAGGGTAAAATTATCAGAGAAGTGTGCATCAGGTCTATGCCTTATAAGTGGAAAGGAGATTGCCAGTGCTAAATACACTTATCTGATTATTATTTTGTGCCTGCAGAGATAGCTGTACCTTACCAGGCTTATGCACTGGTACCTGGCAAAAAAGAGATCCTTTACAGCTCTAGAGGCAAAAATTCATAATTGGTTGAAAGAGACAATCCCACAAACAAGTATAGAACTATGCAACCTCTAATTTAATTCTCTTTCAATACCAACACTTTTTCTCTTTAAATTATTTTTATAAGTTGTCTTGTGAGTTTTAAGGGGTCCATTTGGCAAATGGTGTCACTATAGCTCTTAAACCCCACGCAGACGTCATTAAACAAAGAAACATTCTAGAATGCCTATATTTGGGGATTGATAGAGGTGACTGGGTATAGTGAAAAGTGGTTTAAGTCTATAACGGATGGCCCCTTTCATGAATGAATGAATGAAATAAATCATTGGTGTATTAGCAGAGCACCACACCAATTTTACGACTTACAAATTAGTTACACTTCGGACTTATGACAATATCTTCCATTCATACTTGTTTCATCCCTTAGAGCATTATGAATCAATCAATTTTTAGCCTGCTGAGACCTCCTTTGGCAGCTGCAAGCATTAAAAGTGGACTATTCATTCATCTACTCATTAAAACTTATGTCCTCACATACTCTGTGTGATGCTGTACGTTAGTGGTTTTTAGTGGAAGCTTGGTGAGTTTTTTTTAGTAATGCCAAGGGTCTTCCAAATCCTTTTTCCCATTCACCTGCTCAAGCATACATCAAGGCAAAGGTAGTCATATTTACCATACGCTATCGGGAGAGTCCATACGTTGGCCACGTTTGATTGTATATTTCCTCGATTAACAGGTTTCCGTTGGTATCGTGCGCCGACTGGAAGTTTGTGATCACACGTGAGGGAATTCCAAAACACCTGAGAACTTGGTACAAAAAGCAATATTGCAAGTTAGTTATTGAACAAAACGCCATTGAAGTATGAAAGAAATCGCCAATGAACCAATCACCTTTGATTTCCTACTTCCACTTAACATGTACTACAAGACACTTTCCAAATGTCACTGTTGATGTCTCATCTAACTATCATATTTAAATGCCCCCGCACATCCATACATTTTGCGCTTGAGTCTCTCAGCATCATATCAGAGAAACATTTCATTGGTGCAAAAAAAGAAAAATCAATTTCACACAATGTTCCTACGTGTGATATAATGAATGGGAGCAAACAAATTGTGCTCCGTCCATATTACTGAAAGATGTTTGTATCTGGGAAAAAATAATCGAGGAAATAGATTGTATAATCAAGACATATACAACAGAAACAATGGCAAAGCCAATTGGACCGACTTTTATTTTGAGCCCTGACTAAACCATTAAAGAAAATCCTACGGCAGTGAAAAACAATGGAAAATGATTGTTTTCTGCATAAAGTGCATCTAAGAGAAAAATAATTTAATGTGTGATGATTCAGTGTACT
Organism: Calotriton arnoldi; assembly: GCA_963921515.1. NCBI lineage: Eukaryota > Metazoa > Chordata > Amphibia > Caudata > Salamandridae > Calotriton > Calotriton arnoldi. The sequence continues at coordinate 53,621 of CAWUFW010020647.1, read as the reverse complement.
TTTTAGTTGTAAAATAGTCCATTGTGGACTGCAATGCAAGCACTTCTTAGGAGGTGGAATGATACACTACACAGAGTGCATCTAAAAGAAAATTAATTTAATGTGTGATGATTCAGTGTACTTTTTAGTTGTAAAATAGTCCAGTGTGGACTATAATGCAAGCACTTCTTAGGAGGTGGAATGATAAACTACACAGGCATCGGGTGACTCCTCTGAAAGGAGTCTTTGCATATTTTATATAGTTAGCATCAACATGTATGCAGACAGCAACAATGTCAAGTCATTCCTAACAAGTATCATGTGTAAATTAGTTTCGGTCTGCATTTGAGCCTTTAACAATTACATTATGAAAAATATTTGACTATTTTAAAAAGAAAAGTAGAATGAACTCAGTTTTCAACATGTTTGCTACTTGAGTAACAAGCATTTGCAATGCAATAGGTCTCGCTTTCGTTAGAGTTGGAGCTATTGGCATTGTAAATGGCAATGTTTTTTTTTTTGATTCAATAGAAATAAATAAATCAAGCTAACAATGCCTCTATTATGAGATGTTTGCTTGACGTAGAACTAAAAGCCTCAGTTAGAAAAACACCGCAAAGAACCTCTCTGTCACACATGCACCAGGTACAAGTAGCACTCTTTGTCAGTTCCATACAGAAAGCCTCTCCCTCACACCAGACTCTCACACACGCACACACACACACACACACGCACACACATCCTAGCTCTAAAACACACAATGTACACCTATGAGTAGTAATTCCTCATGTTCTCATACATGCGCACACACCTCTCTCTCACACACGTCCAGGCTCTCTCACACACAAGAGGTGCCTATAAGTAGCAAAACTCTCTCACACCCACAAGCATACAACCTCTCTCTGATATATGCAAGACACACCAATGAGTAAGACTCTCTCACATTGTCACACTTGCCACAATCTCTTTCTCGCACATGAACAGCCTCTCACACATGAGGTATATGTAAGTAGCCCTGCCTCGCAGTCTTAAAATGCTCTCTCACACTCCTTCTCTCACCCACAAACGTAGCAGCAGTCTCCCGTCAGCGGTATAGCTAGCATTGGTGCATCAGGTGCAGTGGCACCAGCGCCCTGAGGGGTCCATTGAAGCCTGATAATTGCTATATGTCACTCCCCCAGTATCAGTTAAAGGGTCCGTTTGCCTCGCTTGCACTAGTGCCCATGGCATACTTGCTACGCTACTGCACTCCCTCACACGAGCGTGTGGCTCTCTCACACTTACTCCCACGCAGTATATTTATAAGTAGCCCCCTCTCATAGGCTCTCACACACCGTATGCAGTCACCGGGTGAAGCCCTCACCCCGCACTGAGGCGTCCTCTCACTCCTCTCACCTAGTCCTGGGCTGCCGCAGCCAAGCCCCAGGCTCCGACTGAGGGGGAACCATCAGGGCAGCCTGCAGAAGATGGATTTTCATTGAATGCCATTGGGGGCCCACGACATTCTCCGTGAAGCACTGACAGGCGCTAATAAGAGGCACCCATGGGAACCACTAATTCATTTCAAAAGAGCAGGCAGAAGGAGAAGCTGAAAAACTGCTTCCCTGCATCAACACAGCAAAATCTTTTTTTTTTCATAGCAGAAAAAGCGTGCTCGTTTACCGGCTCTGTAATATTGCCATTTGTAAAACTATTTTTTTTTAAAAATGTCCTGCCAGTGCTGATATGTTTCTGTGGTTTTTTTGCCTTCTTATAAATGACTTGGATCTGAAAAAGCGTCAATTAACATGTATTAAACAGCTTTATGTGCACGGCATGTGTTAAACACATCATACCTTTGTCTTCTACTAAAGCTTCGCCCGTCGTGATGACATTTTATGTTGTGTATTTTGTAAGTCTGGGGTTAACTGGCACTATGAAATGAGTGTTAAAGCCATAGGCACACAAAATGCAATTACTTATTGAAGATTGAATTTTTTTTTACATATGAAATGTTGTGTCTGATTGCTTGCGCGCATACCTGTGCTACATATTGATGGGAATTGATGGACTCGAAGAAAAAGTATAAAAGAGTAAACATGCAGGGGGCATGGCCAACACCTGAGCATGGCGGACGCATAGTCGTGGGGCTCCTGCATCCTCGCCCAGTAATCCGGCTCTAATTTTACTGTCCAGCAACCATTGACCTGCAGCGTGGACACCTGGGGACATGCACCTGGACAATAAAAACCTGCTAGCGTGCGAGGTGTGCAGTAACGACCCCCGAGACGGGGTGGCCGGCGGCCACACTGCACTACCAAGATGGCGGGCGGTGGCTGATCCCGCGAGCCTGTGGCAGCCGGCACTCCCAAAGTGAATGTTGCAGCCGCCGAAGTCCCCGCAGCTGGCACCGGCCAGCAGAAAAGGTGAGGGAGACCGAGCGACTGGCGGCTTGTGTGCAGGAGAGTCTGTTATTTGCTGCACTAGCCACCACACAGTGAGACCAAGATGACGGGCAGAGTTCCCTGATGGGCGGCCGGCCCCAGAATAAAACCTAAATGGCGGTCTCCCGATCGCATGAGAGGCCAAGCTCGTCTGACGGAGCGGCCTGGGAGGGCACTCCCAGCAAGCCGCCACAACTGGACATGCTGCTTGGGCCTACAAGCGAAGAGAAACTCAATAAAGAAAATAATGCTCACAAGAGTAAATAACACGTACCGTGTAACAACCGAATTAAAAGGGCCAGTCGCCAAGGGAGGTTACAAATGAAGACAAGGCGGAACTAAGGAGGGACTAACAAGCCTATTTACCAATAAGAAGCCAACGTTTACGAAGGACAGTGACACAAGCCAATGACAAATATGGGCGGAGAGTGGGCGGGGATTTTTTTCCATACTCCAGTACAGCAAGTCTCGCAGAGCAGCGCTTGCGCGCTGACTCTAGGCTCGACCTAATAAAAATGGAGCTCACGGATTTAGCATCAAATGTAGTGATACTTATACAGCTTTAAAAATGGAACAAGATTTATGTTTGCCAATTTTGAGTTGTTAATGCAGTAAAAATAGTATAAGATTATATGTTCATTTTGATATGGTGAAAAACATTGCTTTAAAGCTAGTACCATTATCTCCCTTCCCTAATTCAAAAATGTCAAAAGTGAATCTGACCTTTTTTTCCCCACCAGTGCAAAGGTAATGTAATACGTCTCAAATTATACAAAGACACGTTCCATGCCTATGGTAACTGAATTGATGTAAAATGCAATAACACATTCAGTAGTAATTCCAAAATAATTAAAACCTTTGCATTATCAAAGATGTTCCAGCAGATACTCATGAAACAAAAGCTCTAGGTAGGCATCACAGAAAAGAGTCAGGGATGAAATAAACACAGCATGCAAACACGTATGATTTGAAATATGATATTAAGCTGTCACGTGTTTTGCAGTTCAACATTCAAATTCTTTCTATTTTCATGAACGAGAAATCTTTGATTTTTCAAGAACATTATGCTCTATGAACTGAGATAGTATTCTGTATTTACTGGATACTGAATAGATCATACAGATGATACATTTATGACAACAATTTGTGCAGTTTGTCATTGCACGTCCACTTGACCAGTTAGAGTCCAGATTAGGATATATTGCTCCCTATTCTGCCCATCTCATGCTTTTGAGTAAATTAGTAATATCTGTAGGAAAGTGCCCTATGTTGTATGGTCACCCCCCACTTTTTTCTCCAAATGCTGATGGTTATGACTCTGACAGTGCATTGGAGTCTGCTGCCCAGACCCCAGTGCCTGTGCTCACTCCCAAAACTGTTATGTTTGACTTGTTAATCCCAAATTAGCAAAGACTTTACTCCCTTAGAAGAACCCGGTATATGGTACCAGGGTTAGCCAGGGCATTGGTGGTACAGGGGCCCCCAGGACTGCAGCATAGTTTTGTGTCACCCTGGGTGACCCAAAACAACTACTGACAGCAGGCTTGCTATTGTAGAATGCAGGAGCAGAGCAAACTGATCAAACTCAACTATGCCCTCGCCATGTGTGGCACAGTCACCTACACTGCCTTTAATATATGTAAGGCACCCCTAATGTAGGCCTCCTCAGCCCAGGAGGCAGGGTGCATTATATTAAAAGTGTGGCCATATAAGTACAAGCCTATACGTCTCTATAGCGTCAAACCTTGTTGGGAACTACTGTATGTGTTAGCAGTCCAATTGATAACATGGGCTGCCAAAGGGGCACTCTCGAAAGTGTCAGCTCCATTATGGTACCACTAAAATATGTTGTGTTTGGTATCAAACAATGTGTCTTCTCACCCCATACATGATTCTCGTGTCCTGGGTGACGTGGCATGCACCCAGTTGGCACCTTAGAGGTTGCCCACCTGGTTGCCCCAGCTTCACTGTGCTCTAGCTGACCAGCCCACGCTTTCCTGCACATGCTGCTGCCAAGACAGTATTCTGACCTCCTGCCAGGCAGTGCCATCACTCCCTGGAGTCAGAAGCAAAGGCTGGGTAGGAAGGCAGTCACACCTCCCTCCTGCCCAGAAGACTAGTAAATTGGCATATAAGAGCGGTGAGCTACAAAGGCTGCACTATCTCAGATATGTATTTGGGCTGTCCCACTGAGAATGAAACAGCCCTCCCCTTGCCCCAGGCGCGCTTGCACATGGGCAAGGTGGGAAATTAGCTATGCAGGAGGTGTACACCCCCAGCAAGGCTGGCCACACCTCTGGAGTGGGCAGCCTGGTCTATTCACCTAAAATTGAAAGCTGCCATCTTTAGGAGGGCAGAAATAGTGGGTTCTGTGTAGAAAGGGTGACCTACACCACCAGATGTGGTCACTTCAGGAGCAGACTAGCTGTAGGGACTAGCTGCCCATTGACTACTGGCTCCCACACCCCTAACTCCCCTAAATCTTAGATTTAAGGGACTCCCCTGACACCAAAACCTCAAATCTGAGCATCTTACTTCAAAGAAGGACTAAGAGGAGAACTGTGTCGCTGACAACAGGACTCTGCCCACTGCACACAGCAAAAGAGGGATACTTTGACCCTGAGGCAACAGACATGGAACTGAGTGAACAACCCTTGTCCTTGACCAAAACTCAACACTCCTGAAGAGAGGGACCCTTGTGGAAGCCAGAAGCTCCCTCAGTCTCCCCTGGACAAGTGGCACTAGTCCCCTGCAAACTGCAGGTAAAAACACTCACTGGATCTAAAGAATCGCTGGCCATTGGGCCCTCAGAGGGATTAAGTACAGGTGGTCCAGTCCATTGTGGGAGTCGTAGTGCCGCCTGCCCCGAAGTTTCAGGCTGCTACGTTACTCTCCTGGACCCAGTGAAGTTCCATAAGCTTTCTGCTGTGCTTTCTGCTGTGCTTACTGCTACCAGAGCTTGTTGGTCACCAATTCAGAAAACCGACCCCCACACGTTATGCTGCAGCTACAGAGAACACTGTGCAACCATCGTTCGACATCAGCAGCTGTGTACCTGTTGGCTTTTTGCATTTTGTTTCTTTCAGTGCTGTGTAAGCGGTAAAAACAGCACTGTTCAACACCAAGGACAGCCAGAACAACTCTGCACCCGGACTCCATGGGGTACGTAAAATTGATAAGACTGTTGTGGCCTGGTCCTGAGGCCCTCATGACCTTACCCCCTATAAGGGTTCCAAGTAACTTGACCTGCAAGTGACAGATTGTCGCTAGTGGATTTTGCCATTAACAGCAATGTTATTTTGCCTATGTATTTTACAGCACTGATTTAAAATTACTTAAAAAATCTATAACTCCAGTTATATGTATGCTAGTCCGTTCATTTTGATGTTTAAATTAAGATAAAAATATAGTATATGTTTATAAATTGGTGTCCGATTTCTCTTGAGTCGTGTCCATTATGGGAAACGTCCTTTACCTTTACCTATGCGCATAAATTCATTTAGATGCTGAAATGGCGTTGTTTCGGAGTGTAAATTCACATTTGCACTTCACAAAATGTTTGTATCCAAGTATGTGGTATATCCCCAGGGAGACCTTGCCTAAAGGCAGAGTAGAACTGTACAAGGTCAAAGTTACTCACAAATAATATTAAGCCTACCACCTGCGTTAGTAATGGATTTTCATTTTTTGAATATAATCTAGGGGAATTCAATAAATGCATTGATATTTGACAGTTGGGCAATTCACATATAACCCATGTGGTTGAATTCATGATACGCATGTGTGAAGGCGCAAAGATTCCCCTCCTCAAACTCAGAGCTTCGCAAACTTTACAAACTTTACCATGTTTGCAAGGTTCAAATTGTGAGAAACAAGTCAACAAGAAGCATTAGCAAAGCTAATGGGTCTGGTGTTTCTTTGCCATTGCTTGATTTAGTTGCCATGGTTTCTGTAAAGCATTATTGTTGAAGGCTCTCTGGAAGTTTGACAAACCTTCTCCCACAGATCAGTCAAAGCATCTAGCCCAGTCAGAACTGTACACTGACTCTTAATGTGGTATCTCTTCCCTCTTGTACTACACAGGCTAAGAAAGCATCTCTTTTAGTCGATGTAATGTGAGGACACCTGATAAAAGAGCCTTCTTAAATTTAGGCTTGCAGACTAGCACGGAATCAGCTTTGTGTCTGGCTCTGGACGAGTCAACTATCTTTTCCATATGGAGTCTTTCCTATACAGTCATTTAACAGCATTTATATATACCCGAATGTACGGATGAGGTTCTATCAACATATTACTTTGCATCCTGGCTGTGAGGTGGTTTCTTCTAATAGCATCATCACCAGCCCAGGTGTTGTCCAGGACTATCAAGCTAACAAGTACAATCCAGGCTATTTGATGACTTCTCAGAGAGCCTTTATCTGGCCCCGGAGAGAAAGAATGAGTGACTGCATCAGGGCCAGACCATCCGTAGCGGGCACCGGGCATTCCCCCGGTGAGCCGGAGGGGTGGGAGCCGGTTCTGTGCCCGTGGGGGCCTGTTTTGTCACTGGGGTCCGGTTTTGCAGCAGTGCTGCAATATCGGCCCCCTATAACAAAAGCGGGAGCGGTGCTTTCTGCTAGCACCCCCGCTCCAGGGCAGGCCGGTCGAGCAACAATCTGCCAGGGCTGGTTGCTGTTCCCAGTCCAGCCCTGGCCTGCATTGTCTCTGGGAACTGGAAGCGCAGAGGAGTTTTACCATCATGTCTTCTTCTGTCAAGTCAATGGGGTGCTTTCAAACTTAGTACTTTCCCAATTCAAGCTATCTCGCAATTGCCATTTTTTCTCGCACTATTATATTTTCTCCATTTGTTATTCTCTGGCCCCTTAAATTATTTTACAAATTTTTCCAGCGCCTTCATGCTATATGGTGGTTCTAATCATAGTCACGCACCCTGCAAATAAGAATGATACCACGCTCCACAGTGATTGCTTAATATGTACCTGTGTTCAGCACTCCAGCAAAGACCCAGCATTGAGAGTATTTTACAGGTCCAGATTTATCCCACTGGCGGAGGATGGCAGTGCTGGAGTTCCACTTGGTGGGCACAACCCCATCTGCATAGCTTCCGCTCCATCTCCCCACAAGTACACCTCTGTCCTGGTCATTAGCATTGACCTGTGAAAATAGAGCAACTTGTTTTTCAGATAAGAGCACCATGTATCATTTCACTGTCATATATTAACATAAGTGGACCACCATATAAAAGTTTGTATGTCGAAATATCAAGGTCACTAATAGCGACATACAAAAAATTGACTGCAGAGTATTGAAATCCAAAGTATCATCATAGTACTAATGCCTTGCTATGTATAGATTTACTGTGCATACATCTGCATCTATGTACCTTGAAGACATATACAAATCAAATTAAAAATAGTAAATCTATATGTAACTCCATACTCCTACCTTGAAGATATAGGGATACTCTATATTCTGAAGTCAATAGTTTTGTAGGTCGATGCGAAAAACTTGATATTCTGGTAGTCAACTGATGGAAAAGTGGTCTAGCCAAGCAGAGCTCCAGCCTGTTTCAGGCTGACTTCTTGGCTCTGGCCAGGCACTTGTTCCATGGGACAGATAAGCTGGTAACAGAGCCGGTCCAAGCATCGCAGACACTGCCTATCTCACTTTCTAAAGGTAAGACAGCTGTTATTATAAAGTACAGCTGCAGGCAGAATCAGGATGTGGAAAATTTGGTGTTAGTGGCACATGCAGTGAAGCCTTGCTGTAACACCTGTGCTATCATAAAAACCCGTCCCCCTTTGTCCTTCTTAAACCATTAGCTACCATGCTGGCTGTTGAGAGAAGTAGTCTGAAGTGTTTTCAAACCTGTTCCATTATTTTACTCAAAGAAGAGGAGTATTGGTTGCAGATGTACTGCTTCCATTTCACAGACATGTTCTACCAATCCCCAGTTCACTACCTCTTTTCTGAACTTTCTCTTTGCCATGCAGGTGATATTACGTATCCTTGAGATTCACCTCCGGATCTAAAATGGACACTCTTCTATCTCGAGAAAGAACTGAGATACACAGATGACACATCTGTTATCATTTGGACCTGTGTGCTAGTGTTACAACTGGTGCAAATGAAATCTGCACTAGTTTTTAGCACTGGTCCCTATTCTCACATTCTCACATATTCTGCTCTCTCCGATATTTGCATGGACACTTACCACCAGGTCCTACCTCGTGCTGATTCACTACGGAAAATAACACCCCCAAAGGGCACCAATAACACTTGCACACTTTATTCACAGTTTTTCTCTGATCTTAACATCAGGTCCAAAACACAGAGAGCACCCCGTGCAATTGTAACTTACGAAGAGGTATTCTTTCTCCCAGTGGTGCAGTATTCCCGCATTTGTAGGTCTCACCTAAGGTAAGATCATGCGCTGTTTCCTACTAGACCTATGGTTACCTTACAGGGGGCTTAGAGGCCACCCAATTGCTTACAATTGGTTGGTTTTATTGTCACTCTCATTTTCTTGCTCCATATTCAGTAGGTTCCATAGGCATGGCTCTTACTCGTATGTTTGACTCTCCCCTGGAGCAAGAATGCATTATTTGTGTCCTTCCACTGTTCACTTTTTCAGGCACTACTTTTTTCTTTTTGTGTAAGCACTCAGTGAGAGTGTTACATGTACTTCTTCCCCTCCATGTTTCTCACCAGCCCCATCCATTCTCTGTGTGCTTGTCTCATCCCTGCTAACACTCTGTTGTCTGTAAGCTTGCCACAGCACCTCCCGCCCTCCCATTTTCATCCACGTGCTTGCCTCCATCCCCCACTGTCAACCCTCTGTTGTCCATCTGCTTGACCCCAGCACCTCCAGATCACCCTCCATCTGTTTCCCTCACCCCCTCCTGCCCACCCTCTGTTGCCTGTCTGCTTACCCCCAGTCTCTCTTGTGACCCTCTGTTGTCCATCTGTTTGCCCCAGTCCTTCATGACCACCCTTTGCTGTCCTTATGTTTGCCTTCAGTCCCTGCTGACTACCCTACATAGTCCATCTGCTTGTTCCATGTAGTTGCTCCGTCCCACCGCATTGTTCATGTGCTTTTCCCAGTCCCTCCAACTGACCCTCCATTGTCCATCTGCTTATCCCCAGACCCTCCTTTCCACCCTCTGTTGTCCTTCTGCTTGACTCCAGCTCCACCTGAATGATGTCTGTTGTGTATCTTCTTGACCCCAGCCCCTCTCGCCCACCCTCTGTTGTCCATGCAGTTGCTCCGACTCCTCATCATTGTCCATATGCTTGCTCCATTTACCTCCAGACAACAATCCTTTGTCCGTGTTCTTGCCCCCAGCCCTCCCACCCACCTTCTCTTGTCAATCTGCTTACCCGAACCACTCCCACCAACCCTATAATTTTCAGCAGCTTTCCAGATGCCCTTTCCATTGACCCTCAATTGTCCATGTGGCTGCCCCCAGACCTCCCTGCTGACACTCTGTTGTCCATGTGGTTGCTTCCAGTCCCTTTTAAAACACCCTGCCTTGTCTGTCTGCTTGTCCCCAGCCCCTCTCACCCATCTTTTGTTGTCCTCTCCTGCCCTTTGGTGTCCTTCTCTTGCCCCCCTTCCACCCTTCCTCCCTCCATCTGTATTGTCTCGGTAGAGTGATGACCATGTCATAGCATTGTTTTTATTAACTTTTGTCACGCTACACATCAGTCATACTGTTGTACCGCATGCCTACAAAATATCGCCAAATCCTGTAGCTCTTGTACGCGAGACCTACTAGCTTTGCCAATGCTTCTTTTTATCAGGGAACAAATCCTCTAAGTCATATCATGAAAACTTTGTCCTTGGAAAAATCCCTGGAATTGTAGTATTACATGTGAGAATCAGTGCAGAAAAAACAATATCTGCATGTTACAATCTGAACATTAGGGTATAAACTCCTAATTCCCTCCAACAAAGCAGGGACCTGACGAATCTAATACCCCCCAGCATTGGTAATATCAGGTGTAGTATTACAACTCCAACATACCAGGCTACTTTAAATGAGGCCATTACACAGTAGAACCTTTTCTCAACTCAGCCATATCCAAAGCGTTGACAAACTAGTCAGCAATAGAACCCATCAGTACCATGACCCTGAGAAGATCAAACCTTACTACAATGGCCCCTCGGATTGCATACATCCTGTCAGGCTGTACTGTATAAATAAACCTCTCATTCCTTACCATTGCGCTGAGCACCCTTCCTATGTATTTTGGGTCGTTCCTCTTGGAAACATGTTCTGCCGCATTTTCTCTGTAATCTGGGCTTTTATCGAGAATTTTGAAGCAGATTTCCAGAATATTTATGTCAAACTGCAAAAATAAGGCAAAGCCTGTGAGAATTAGGTTATTCCTAGAATGCAAATGTTAATATCACTCTATTTGCCAGCATTATATTGTTGTCATGTGGAGTATATCTCAACAGTGATACCCTCCTCCTTAAAAGTCTCACTACCTTCCATTTAACAAACAAATGGCTAAGATTACATACACTGCAACACAACGACAATGTAATCCAATTCAAATGTCCCCAAGGTATGTCTCATAATAGCTGACAGCTGATTTGTGTTCCCAGTCCAGCCCTGATTCCAATCCAGGAGAGATGCATCCTCGGGTGTCCTTTACTGTTCAGAGCTTCATTCCCTACAAGCAGATTTAGGCCCACACTAAGCTCAAATTAGTGAATCTGGGTTCTTCCTCTCAAGTGTTAATGAAATAAACTTTTGCACATGTGGCCTTATTATACATTGTGCCCTGGGAGTGAAAAGAGTGTGTGCACCTGCCTTGTGTAGCCCTGGGGCACAATGGTATTACAGAAGGGGCAGCAGACGCTTGTGGGGGCACCTTCAGCAATACTGATAGCACTGGCACTCATGTAGCACCAGCGCTTTCATGAGAGGTTGTTCACTCATTTGCACGGGGTCGTGGCCTTATGCAAATGGGGAAATCTCCTTGCCTCTGTGCGTGAGCTGTATTAAAGACGTAAACAGGCCCTTAGAAGGCACACTCACAGTGCACCACAAAAAGGTGGCACAATGGACCACCCAAGAATCCTCCTGCAGGCGAGTGCAGTCACTCACTGCACTTACCTGCACGGGATCTCTCTTCCCTCTTCAAAGTGCAGGTTGGTGCCGCCTGCACTGTGAAGCATGGAGTGACTGATTAAAGCAGCCTGCTCCATATTTAACTAAATGCTCGAGTCTACAGCTGCCCTGGGGCAGTGTATTCATAATAATAGGACGTGCTTGCCCTGTTTGCGTCCAGCACACCTGTTTAAAGGTACGCCGTGGGGCAAACAGGTAACATGAGCACTGTCAGTAACACACGCCCCGGTCTATCGTTCTTGAATTTGTATGTTGCATCAGTATTTACATTTCACAAACTGAATTGTTGTTGGGTGGGGTAGTAGTGTCCTGGACTCCATATGCCTTTCCAGAGAATGGAATATCAGTGTCACTAACATTTTGCTTTAGCCCACCATAGCATTGAGCATGAGGCAATGAGTCAGCCCACCTGTCTTGCTCTGTGAGTGAAGGCATTTTGCCTGAACCCCTGTGACGAGCCAGCAGAAAAATGAGTGCACTTCACTGCCATGGCTAGTGTGCCTCGCTTGCTGTACCATTTCTTAACTTTTTTTTTGTTTTGCCTTTTTGCATATTGCATATTTGCAAAAAAAGAAACCTTGCACTGTTGCAAAGGTCAGACCTATTGGATTTGCTAATGTTTGTTTAAGGTTTTATGCAGTCTTATCTTAGGACGCCAGCAGAAAGCTTAATGTAAAGCCTTTGGATGGTCATTTTAATTTTACCTGTCCATAGTCCCAAGATCTGGAAGAGCCATTAATGTGCCAAAAGATAACCCCATTTTCATTCAGAACATACTCATTCCTCTCTGCATCATTTGACATGTAGACATCGTCCCCTAACGAAAAGGAAAAAAACAAAACATTTACAGTTATTGCAGTGATTTCAAGAACCTTTTTAATCTCCACCACACATATGTTGTGGTTTTCTTTAAGCACAGACACACTTTTCCACTTTTTTTTAAGACCTTAGAAAAGCTTCATTTGCATACATGGTTCCTCTAGCCCTGGGACCAAAGGAATCATGCTGTTCTACCCTGTTTTCCACATATTTAGGGATCCACCACCCTTGACACACAGAAGACCCTCTGATGCATAATTTCCAGCTTTTAATAAAAAACAAAATTGCTTAAAAAGAGCCAAATGTTGTGCAGAGCAGTGGCAGCGCAGTTGCATTTGTTATTTTGACACCATTTTGTTGGTGATTGCTCCATTCAGGTGTTAAACTGGTAATGTACACTCTTTGCTCAGGTACTATTTTGCAATGTCTTTTACAATGTGCAATAGTGAATACTGCCACATAAAGTACCACATTTTGCAACACAATTTGACTTCTTCTGTCACATAATTTAGTGAACTCTGCAGCATAATTTTGTTTGTGATTTCCCTATAACTCAAGTGGTACTGCATATCACCAGCCACGCTAAATAAGTGTAACTTCGGATGACCAGATAGACTATACTTGGTGACAGCAGAGAAGTGATCCAAAAACTCAAGGGATGTGTGTTCTGTATGATAGTAGTGATAACAGGCCCCATCCAAGAATAGTTCAAAGATCTGTAAAGCTTTATAAAATGCAAAGGCGAGACCCATACTAGAAACCTAAATCAGCCTTGTGGAGGATTTGATGGTTGGGTCATGGCAACTGTTGGACCTGTCATCCTTAGGGTGGTCTAGCCCTAAACTGTTGCCTGCTTACCTCCTCTTTTTGCTGATTCTCTTTAGTGGCATTAGGACTCTGAGAACTTTACCACTGCTGACCAGTGCATGTGTTTCTCCCCTAAACATGGTAACATTGATGTATAAACAATTGACATGTTTTGTTTACTTGTAAGTACGTTGTAAAGTGGTATACCATATATGCAGGGCCTGTAACCTAAAGGCTACTAGTGGGCCTGCAGCATTAAGTAGGCCACCCACACAAGTAACCTTTCAAACCTGTCTTAGACCTGCCATTACTGGACCTGTGTGTGCAGTTTACTGTCACTTCAACTTGGCATTTAAAACTACTTGCCAAGCCTTAAACTCCCCTTTTATTACACATAAGCCACTCTTAAGGTAGGCCCTCGGTAGCCCATGGGGCAGGGTGCTGTGTAAGTAAAAGGTAGGACATGTACTCTTAAGTTATGCATGTCCTGGTAGTGACAAACACCCAAATTGTTTTTCACTACTGTGAGGCCTACTCCCATCATAGGTTAACAATGGTAATTCCTTAATACCCTCTAAGCTGTAATCTCTGATTTGAAAGGAGTAGCTACATCATGTCTCATATCTTTGGAATGGTCATGAGAAATTCTCTTCAATGATAAAGTTGGATTTAACATTACTATTCTAGAAATGCCACTTTCAGAAAATGGCATTAAATATAATGGGGTAGCGCTGTGCCCCTCAGAACCTGGGTATATAGTTATGAACTACAAACAGTTCTGTTGGGTGAACAAAATCTCCTCAAGGAAATTGTAAATAATGTTTTTCATTAAACATTAAATACTAGAAGGGCCTTTAAATGATACCTCAAACATGTGTGAAACTTCTCCTGACTCAAATACCACAAATCTTTCAAGAAATTGATATCTTAAAAACACTGACACAACACAACCATTAACTTATGTTTTAAATATATTATTTTTCATATATCATATATCAAACATGCATATCTATCTCTTTTCATATTTCTCTTTTCAACATCTGTCCAGAGAACATAACGAACAATACATTGCATTAACATATACATAGTGAAAATCCAAAATGTACCAGTGATCACATACACAAACATGAGACCTTGGAACCACATATAATCAAAATGTCCCAAAAATGTTTTGTTCAGTGTATCCATATATCTTCTTTACAAAGATGTTTAGATATATGAAAAATAATATATTTCAAACATAAGTTAATGATTGTGTTGTGTCAGTGGTTTTTAGATATCATTTTCTTGAAAGATTTGTGTTGTCATGAGAAGTTTCACACATGAATGAGGGATCATTTATAGGCTGTTCTAGTATTTAATGTTTAATGAAAAACAGTATTTACAATTCCCCTTGAGGAGATTTCATTTACCCGACAGAACTGTTTGTAGCTCATAACTTTCAGAAAGTGGGCATTTCTCTGCTCCTACTGCTCTGACTGCCTGCAGCCTGTTTCCAATACATGTCTAGGGTGGGTGACAGCTACATGTTGTGCAACACAGGAGGAGTAGATGTGGCAACGAACTCATCTGCATTCTGATAGCACTTCTGGGGCAGAAAGAGGGGGGAGCTGACACTTACACCAGAATAGGCAGTGTCCTGTTTCCCACACAAAGGACTGATTACCTCCTACTGATAGTCTGGAGCCAGGGCTGGGAAGAAAGGGCCTGTCTGCACTTCAAAGACCCTTGTTTGAAGTCACCCAAAATTCAAAGGCACAACTGGGTATAAGTACTGGGGCTCTGAGCCTAACAAGACAGTACACTACTGGACCTGTGAAGAACTCTGCCAGGAATAGAGACTGCTGTGCCACAAGGATTGCTACTCTGCTTGATTGCAACTCTGGAAGAACTGCTTTTCTGCATTGCAGTGCTGCCCTGCTGCCTGCTGATCTCTGCCCTGCTGAGGAGAAGGAATGGACCCAGCTCACTAGAACTCAGAGTGACTCAGAGGGCTTGCCCCTTTTTCTGAGGTCTCTGGCCATCAAAGACTTCCTTCAACAGCACCTGGACTATGCCATATGTGAGTCCTGTCTTGCCAAGTGATGCCAATCCAGTCCTGGGCCCTTGAAAGGTGATTTCTGCTGTGCTGATCCGTCAAAACCAACACATCGACGACTTTGCGCCACTCGGAACCAGCGCATCACCCTTCGACACAGACGTGGCTGCGGCTCGACGACATTGCATCAACATACTGTGTGGCTCGACGCCGACTTAATGCAAGGCTCAATGATGACGCATCGCCTGCATCATTAAGGGGT
Organism: Calotriton arnoldi; assembly: GCA_963921515.1. Lineage (NCBI taxonomy): Eukaryota > Metazoa > Chordata > Amphibia > Caudata > Salamandridae > Calotriton > Calotriton arnoldi. The sequence goes on along the minus strand of CAWUFW010020647.1, from coordinate 38,150 downwards.
TAGTCAGTGAAGCCTTCATCGATTGGGTGAAACAGAACCAGCGCTTCACTTCCATCCACGGGTTTGACGACAACGCCTTGCTTCCTCTGCTACGTGCATGGAGTCTTAGATGTCAACGCTTCCTCCATCCAAGGTATTTTTTCAGCGGGACCTACGTGAGTCCTGTAGCCAGCCTGCCCTCCATCGCGGTCGGCCTGAACTTTTGACTTATCCTGGTCTTATGTGACCAGATGTCCCTGGTTGGCATTTTATGGTTCTAAGTACTATAATTTGATTTAATCTTTAAAAATTCATAACTCCAGTTCTACTTATTGGAATTTTTTCGTTTTGGTCTTGATATACTCATAAAGATATTGGGGCATATTAGCAAGACCCACGTTCAAATTATCGCCGTTTTAGCGGCAGGAAACTGCCGCTAAAACGGCGACAATGGCCTTGCTAATATGCGTTATAGAATTCCAATAGAAGCCCAGGTTAGATGTCCTGCACATCTAACCTGGGCTTCTATTGAATTCTATAACGCATATTAGCAGCCCACTATCGCCGTTTTAGCAGCAGTTTCCTGCCGCTAAAACGGCGATAACTTTAACGTGGGTCTTGCTAATATGCCCCATTGTTTATTTTTCTAACCCTGTGTGGAGTATTTTTGTGATTTTAAATGTGTTGATGTGTGTGTGTGTTGCACAAATACTTTACACACTGCCTCTTTAGATAAGCCTAACTGTTCCGTGCCAAACTACCAGAGGGTGAGCACAGGTTATCTCTTAGTGTGTATCTAGCTTACCCTGACTAGAGTGGTGGTTCCTGATTGTACAGGGTGCATACTCTGACAATCAGAAACCCCATTTCTAACAGCAACCTATTCTGTTCTGAATCAGGCCCTTAGCCTGCAGTCAACTGGGAAATGCCAGAGCTGCAGAATGGCCAGTCCTGGTCTTTCCAAGGATGTCTTATAAATGATTATAAGTCCCACATAAGGCCAATGTATGCTTTACACGCTATAACATCCAGGGCCAGAGTGGTCCTAGTGGGCATCAGGCGTTTTCCTGGTGGGCTGGAAGGGTGGGGGCTGGTTTTTGTGCGGTAAGGGCCGGTATTGCAGCAGTGCTGCAATATCGGCCCCCTGTAACAAAAGCTGGAGCAGTGTTGCTGAAGTGGCCGGCAGCAGTGCTACAGCGGGAGCACTGCTTCCCACTAGCACCCCCCCTCCCCTCCACCCAGGCCGAGGCAGCTGAATTGCCAGGGCCGGTTGTGTTCCTAGTCCAGCTGTGATAACATCACCAAGTTAGGGAGCATGAGAACCCAGTTCTGAACAAGTGAGACAGGGAAGTTCAACTTTATTCAAAGAGGTCTGGATCTGTACAATACTTTCAGGTTATTCACACAAAATACATTTCCATCCAATTAATTTAATTAGAACTGATTTACATAGTCAGCAGTTATCCTAATCATCTCAATTGAATAGCACTTCTAGAATTGTGATGGACACCTCTTATGTCAAGTGTGTGGTGTAAGGCAAAAGCAGATAACATGCCTCAGTGGTTGAGAATCTATGTTCTGCATTGTCTTGTGTCTTAGAAGCAGAGAAGGACGTTTTGCATAGACATTGTTTACACAGCATAGACACTTGAACACAAAGCCTGAGTACATCAATTTCATTTGTATCAGATATAAATTGGTTACATACATTTACTTCACTCTAATGTGTTCCCTGCGGACTATTTATGTAATCTTGTGACAGTTGGCTTCTAGGCCTTTTGTCTATTTGAGTAGCCATGAAATAAATTATTACATGTTGTTCTATTTCTATATTGGAACATAGATAGTATGTTCCAGTTGTGCAGCCCATTAATTGTCTTTTTGAGAGGGTAGCATGTTGCAGTAACGGCCTGTTTACTAAAACTCTGAATACAGCAATATTTAATAGGCCAGTCAGAATGCAGGGCCTGATGTTCAAAATTCGAGTTGCTGTTCTTGCTGTGCAGCAACTGATGCACAAATCAACGGGGTGCAAAACAACCATTTGCAAGTTGTCCCGGCTCATTAATATGCATGAGGCAGGATACTTTCTGCAAATGCAGGGACGAAAACCTGTGACGGACTCAGTGGCGGCCGGCACAGCTCACAGGTGGTAAGGAGGGCAGCGGGGGCGGGGCACATGCGGCACAGTGTAGAATAAAAAAATACACTTACCTTGCCGCTCCTGCTCTCCTCCATCTCGGACTCTGTCACAGCCAGGCTCCCCTGACCAATCACAACGCTGCAATGCAGCATTGTGATTGGTAAGCACCCAGGCTCCCCTGCCCAATCACAACGCTGCAATGCAGCCTTGTGATTGGTCTGATCACCGTGACACGCCGCTCAGCCAGTGGCTGGAGGGATGGGCATGTTCTCCATGCAGGCTGTAATGCAGCCTGCATGGAGAACAGGGAAAGTGCGCATGACTGTTTTGCGCGGCCTGAGAGGGTCGGCCAAACAGTCATTGCGCACTTAGGAGGGTTCTACCACTCCTCCCTTGCTCTGAAGCCCCGCCCCTCACGCAAAGCTGCTACAGCAGGAGGACAAAATAAAATGATAGTAACATTACGTTATTATCATTTTGTTTTCCTTTTTTTCCTGCTTCATGGCAGTGGGGCAACGCTCCTCCTCCATAGCAGAAGAGCCACCACTGGACGGACAGCAAAGCTCCTTCCCAGCATTCATATCCCAAGAGTACCTACTTGTTTTCTTTTCAACCCCTGTCACTTAAATGGAGTAATTACTACGATTAATTCCATGCCATTAGTTTAGCTCTTTCGTGTTATTGTAGGTCGAAACTAAACATATGCAAACCTGCATATGCAAATCTGCCTTGGTCCATCATGAAAAGTATGCCCTTAACTGCTGGGCCACATCCCTCTGAAAAGGGACACATACAATCCCTTTTTATCCCTGTTGGGCTTCATCAGTGAGGTGCAGCTTGAATATCTATGGCACAGCAAGCAAGGGATCCAGGTCTAGGCATACCTCCCCACCTAGGGTGACTCGTCCAGGTGGAAAAAAAGCGCTGGATGAAAATCCTAGTGTTAATCTGAACCACAAGTATGAACTCTGAGATCAATCAATTCCATTGTGTTTTAGCTCATTAACACCCTTGCAGAGAGGGACCAACTGTATGCTGATCAGCCTTAGAGGCACCAGGGAAGCACCTACGACATTGAAGTTTGCATTGGCACCAAGCCAAAACGCGCTGAGAGAACTCTTACATAAGAAGTGATTAGCCTAGATAAATGTTCTATAAACCCTATGCGCCTATGATTTTCATAATGGTTAAACATTGAATAGTCCTTCCAATTTCTGCCTGCATCCATGTCTTATCTGTATCCAAATACCACTCCTACATCAGTCAAGAGTAGGTTTTGCCTGCTCGTCCTCATCCCTTGAAAATCCAAGCCAATTTAAGAGGTTCTTGACATTCAGGGACTTGTGCAGTATTATCCCAGCCCTATGGGAGCCTGACATATTGGGCAGTAACTTCCACATGGAGTGCCAAGTACCTCTGAGACCCTGTACGATTTAGAGAACTGACCTGACAATTTCGATTCCACCAATAGCAGAAGAGCATAAGTCACAACACTTGCTACATTGTCTTAATGCAAGGCTTGATGGACTGTCCCTACACTCTATTTGCATATTTTGCACATCTTCCAGAAGTCATCCCATTTAGGGATGAGGGCCATGGGGGGGTTGCTATTGCGGGAGGGGGAAAAAATGTAACTAAAAAAAAACAATTACCTTGCCGCCGCCCAGTACCGCATTGCTACTCCTGCTCTCCTGCTTCCGATTTCAGGAACGAACAGAAAGCAGGCAGCCATGCTCCCTCCCCTAAGCCAATCCAAAACGCTGCAATTGCAGCATTGTGATTGGTCTGAGCGCCGTCATACGGCGCTCAGCCAGGGGCTGTAGTGGTGGCCCTGTTCTCCATGCAGGCTGTAATGCAGCCTGCATGGAGAAGTGGGAAAACAGTCACTGCACACTTTTAGGAGTGGGCAAACCACTCCTCCACTGCCCTGCTCACAGAGCAGAACACCACCAACCCCCGCCCGCAAAGCAGCCAAACATAAAATTATATTAACTGAAAGTTATTATCATTTTATGTTTTTGCTTCTGCACTGCTTGAAAGCAGTGGGGTGATGCTCCTCCGCCATAGTGGAGGAGCCGCCCCTGAGAAGAGCCTTGCACTTGGCTGGGGAGCCGCACACTCTAAATACCAGTCGCGGTCTGTGGTAGGAGTGCCGGCCGGGCGGTGACGTGGGGCGGGGGAGGGGCAGGGTGGGGGTAGTAAACCACGGATTACGGCGGAATACAAGTAAGTAAACATTTAAATAAATAAAACGAATTTCGTTGCGCGCACTGCATTGCATTTGGCGATGCAGCGCTCACAACGAAATTCGTTTTATTTATTTAAATGTTTACTTACCTGTATTCCGCCGTAATCCGTGGTTTACTGCTCCCCACCCTGCCCCTCCCCCACCCCATGTCACCGCCCGGCCGGCACTCCTACCACCGACCGCTACAGCTCAATACACATGGCTCTTCTCACGGGGCTCGAGATATGAGTTTGTCTGAGCAGAAACAAGTATCATATTAGTTAGGATGATGAAATCAGGAGCAGAGAAGTCATCGGGTACTTGAGCCAGGGACTTCCAACTCCACTGGCATGGCAAACTAATCCACAGAGTGAGCTAAACTGTAGATAGTAGTTTGGAAACTGAATGTTATATTCAATTGCTCTGTTCTTATTGCCAAAGGAAACTTTGGTTAAGCCACAGTTGTGTGTGTTTTGTGAGTAGATGCATATAGACACGTACACCAAATTATCCCCTTCGGCGCTGCGCGAATTCTCCCGCTGTGTGGGAGAATTAATGAGTGGGCGTGTTTTGGACGTCCCCCGGCCGTCCTCCGCACACACCCACCGTGACGTTGGACGGCCAGGAGCCGTCCTGAGCACCGAAGAGGTTATTGTGTAAGGTGACACTGATAAAATATCTGCTTGTGAAAATGTTCTGGGACTCAAAATTGCAAGACAGGGAGGAAATGCCAGGTTAATGTTTTAGAGAATTAACTCATAGTGACTTATAACAAGGGATCAGAAAACGCACCTTTGTGTTAACAGTAGCGATTATATTTATGTGCGGCGAATTTGAATGCTTTTTACCAACGTTTTGCAACCATATGTGGTGAGTAACAAACTTTGACATTGAAATAGAGAGTGCAAGAAGACCCCAGTCTTAAAAATAAAGATGGAAGGTTGTACCTGAAACCCAAGGATTGAAGAGTAGCACAAAGTTTCCAAATGGTGCCGAAGTTGTTCTGCCACCGGAGGTGATCTGCACGCTGAATTTGTAGAAACCGATGACGGCTCTGGCCGGGCTGGTAATGGTGACCTTCATGGAGGTGGAGCTGCTTGACCCTTGAACTGCGCTCCAGGTACCGCTGCTTGCAGATTTTGAGAGTGGAAACACAGCTTTTGTGTTTTTTGCTACTGATGGTGAAGGACCTTCAGAAAAGAAATGTGAACAATGAGTTTTAGTACCCTATATGGAATCCTGAGATTGGCTAAGCCAATCACAGTGCTTATAATGCTGGCATTAACTACTGTTGTTTGCTGAATTCTAGGTTTAGTGGCAGGAACATGCAGGAGACAGATGGACAGAAGCAGTGAAGGTCTTTCTTTGGCTCTCTTGGTTGATATTAGAGGGTCAGAAATTAGGAACCTGAGAGTCCACTTGTTGTCAGGTGTGTGGGGCTGGAAAAGTCCCATCCACATAATAAGCATCTTCGCGTTTGGCTTGCACTGATCAGGCACAAACAAGTAGGTAATGCCACTTGTCAATCCCAATCTTGATTTTTTTTGTGATCTCATCATGCACTCTGGGTGGTGTAGTCTTGCTTTGCTTCAGTTCAATTATTTAAATAAACACATCTGAAAATGATTTATTGGTGAAAAGTTCAAGCTGGACACAGTGTCTGTATTGATCTTGATTGAGGTGGTCACTCTAGTGCACATAAGTGTGGCTGACATTACCAGTTGTGCAGGTTGTGATGAGGGATGCCGTCTTCCAGGGCTGTGTGTTTTGGAAAGTTTCTGCCTTTGACAGGGGTGTGTGACACTTTATCAGGCTACGAGGCATCTATACTTAATACATATTGTTGATTGTTTCTCTGTGAGGTGGTTTGTGGTTGGATTGGCTTTTGAATGTGAACTTGCAAGAACATGCTTTTCTTTTTATATTAAACGAGCACATCATTGAGATGGCTAGTCTGTGACTGAGTGTATTGAGGGATTACCCCACTGCCAAGTGACTATGAACTGTGATTTCTTGTTTGTTAAATGAGTAGACAATGGAATCCTTGGTGGTGAAAGCCTGAGGAGCCAAGTAAGATGATTGTGCAAAAGTGGGCATGTTTGCATGTTCAATGTGTTCTCCAGGGGCAATATATTCAGTCAGTACAAGCGTAAAGAGTGGACGTTGATTCACCGAAGTGCCTGGGGTAGCGGAAGTGACATAAAGTAAAATTTGACATCACAGGGCTGACCTCTTGCACCACCCTTAGCCTCTCAGCAGTCTCTTAATTACTGCAAAGCACCTAGATGAAGGCTCCTGAGAACCTGTTTACTTTCTGTTTCTGCTGCTTCCTGTAAAACTCCAGAAACTAGGTTTGAAAGGGCAAAGCCAGGGATGGCAGAGGGCAAACCAAGGGACACTGATTGCTACAGCTGGTTACCCATACATCCATGGAATGAAGAAAGTCAAACATTTATCGCACCTTTTGGAACCAACATCCCTGTAAGACAAGTTCATTACACAAATTCTAGGTTCATCAGAGGTATTTGTGAGAATGATCAGCCTGTGAGTGTAGAGTATAATAAAGTCTACATGGCAATGATGCAGTTTGTCCTCTACAGTTGTGGCTCAGTAGCAACAATGATAACTACATGTGTGGACAGACATTAAGGGAGCCTGTGAATTGAGAGTGTCAAAGATAACAAAGCTGAGACGGGCGAACAGCGGAGATTGTCTCCTTGCAAATTTCCTATTGTATACAGAGAATTTGCTCGTCAGTCAGGACTTTTTTATGTCTGCTCGATGTGCATTGTATGAGAGGCTGCCATCTGACTACCAGCCATGCAAGATTACGTTGCTGTTTTGTGTGATTGATGCATCATGAGTAATTACCTGTTTCCACGGTAAACCCAAGGTTGTCTCGAGATCCGAGAGCTCTGCTTAAATTCAGAGTTATGGTGAATGACTGGCCTCTTCTCACAATCAGGTTCTTGTTGCTAAAGTCATTGGTGTTATGGGCCGTCCTGTTTGCAGACAGCTGAAAATCCACACCGGTCACCCGTAGCGCTGTAATGGAAGGACAGCATTTTGAATAACAGTCATCTGTTCATCATGATTGTGCATCCTTCACAACGCCCTCTCTAGCTCATTGTGCTCTCTTTATTTGTTTATTTGTATTTGCCTGTAAAATTCTTCTAGAGGACACTAGCCAGACCAGGCTTCCTTCCTTACTATCCTTCATTTCCTACTCATGATCTCAGTTGTATGTTAATCTTAGCAATGGTGTCTTTGGGAAGGATATTTTGAAGGGACTGATGAGGCCCATGACACAGCTTCATCTATGCAGCCTCCCTCCCCATAACTTCCCACTTTGGCCCCAACACTACATCCGTTGAATGCAGCCTCATACAGGGAGGCAAAACAGAAAAAACACTGCCACACACATTTCATATACTCAAGTATATTTCACTGCAAAGTAACAATCGGTCGAAGCAGTACATACGCCTGCACATTTCTTTGTATGTCTGTACAATTCTGCATCAGTATAATTCATGAGCTCAGGAGCTAGTGGTAGCTCAGGAACACTCCAGAAGTAGCTCTCCAGAGTGAAGCTCAGCCCAGTACATCATTCACAAGGTTTATGCACTTTACATAAGACAGTCTTGCTCATCTGAAGACCCTTAGAGTGTCAGCCAGCCAAACCAATAGAAGGACCTCATGCTAAAACACAAACTCACAGGGGCAGATCTACAAGGAAGTGCCGCAGCGTGGCACCGCAAGCCCTTTGGCTGCGCCACGCTGCGGCACTTCCGAAGAACAGGGATGCAACATATTTAGAAGAATATGTCGCATCTCTGTGCTTCCCCCTGCGCTGGCGCACAAACTGCAGCCATGCGCTGGCGCAGGCACCCTTGCACCATGGTGCAAGGATGCCTGCATCGTGGGGAGATTGTTTTTGTGCAGGAAGGGGCACCTTCCTGCACAAAAACAATCACTACAGGCATTTGCCTCTTTCAATGCATGCCGAAGAATGCAGCACGCATTGAAAGAGGAAAAACGAGGAGAAATGAAAACATTTCTCCTCAGCTCGCTACGCCACCTCTAGGGTGGCGAAGCATTCAGATGCATCTCCAGATTTACGATTTCTCGTAAATCTAGAGATGTGTCTTGTTCCATGGGTGTTGCGTCGGAACACCCACAGCAACACCCATGGAACGCCCCTTCAACGCAAAGTGCTGCGTGTGAAGGGGCCGTATTTACAAGGAGAGGAAAAGTCACGCAGGGTGGCTTTTCCTGTCCTTGTAAATATGGAGGAGCCCCCTGCGCCACCAGTACGTCATGAAAAGTGACATACTGGTGGCGCAGGGGGCTTGTAAATCTGCCCCTTACTGTGTTGGGCCATAGGGGCCTGCAACCTATCGGGCCTGCACTGTGTTGGCCTATGTGGCATGTATCAACTCCAAATCCAGTAAGGTCATTCACAAGGAGATTGGACATGTCGTAGGCCTCGCTGTATCAGTCACTCAATGTGTGTGAACGATGGGCCAGGAAAGAAGAGTGCAATCAGTAGCAAGAGCTGGAGTCAGAGTGGACTTACCTAAGTGAGGGCCAGCAGGAGCCAGAGAGAAAGTGTGGAGTTAGGTGAATGATCAGCCCAGGAGCTAAGGTGGGCAGGAGTTGGATTCAGAGCTGAGAGTCACTTACAAAGCTCACTGTGCATGCATCTTTGTGTGCACATTTATGTATCTGTCTCTCTGCATTTGTATCGGGAATTGTGCTTTCTCATGATAAACAGCATTGCTCCCTTGAAGCTCTACCTAGTGTCAAGGGGCACCAACACCATACATTGCTTCCTGTCATGCTGGGCTCATCTGTGGCACAATGGTGTCCTTTCTTGGCATATTAGTGTCCCTGGCATTATAACTGTCATCATTGACATATTTTGGGCTTTCTGGCAGCTGTGACTGACAAATTGTAAGCTTAACAGATTACATTTTGTCCAACTCTGACATAATGGTGGCCATGAATGACGTACTCTGAGCATTCTGGCCATTATAGTGTCCAGCCGTATAAGGGCGAACATTACTGGCATAATATAGGTATTCTTGGCATTCTGGGAAACATCCATGGCATATGATCATAAAGCCTGGACATTTGAACAAGATTTTGTCCATGTGAACCATTTACTTGTTGAATATGAAAAGAATGTGTTTTGGGATGCGTGTTTACAAAAAATAATAACTGGTATTGAGAAGGCAAAAATTCTTCTTCTTTCAGAAAAGAAATTTTGAAAAATGAGTTTGTTTCCTTAAAATGGAAGAGGTGTTTGATAGGAAAAATATGTTTATTTTCCGAAACTCATATGCTGAAGAAAACAAAATGGCTGCATTTCCAAAATATAATTTAAGCGGAGAGTTGAATGGTCATGTTGAATTGGGTAGATTCATGTTGAATTGGGTAGACCTATTGCTGTAGTTGTGTCTTTTGTTCGAGTGGGCGTGTGCTGCTTTAGCTGGTATTTCATCAGCCTTGTGGAGGTCTTTCATACTGCTAATGTTTTTCCAGACATTTAAGCTGGTAACCCCACCTGAAATGTTTGTGACTTGTGTATTGGTAAAGAATGTGGTCAGTATTGTATAGTAATAACATTTGCTGGTGGCTCTGGATGATTTTCCTTGAGCAGAAGTAGTTCTCCATATAGAAAAGGTTGGAGACCCCATTCACACATGCACACACGAATGAGTTTCCACAACCTTTGTAACTGACTTTGGTTCATAGATCAAGATATCACATCATAGAACATACTTATAATAATTTTGTTATAGGTTAGAGCCAGGGCCGGCTTTAACACTGGTGGAGCCCTGTGCGACAATGTTTGCTGGCGCCCCCAATCACCACCTCTGCCATGGATTCCTTCACTAGCACCCTTTAACAGTGCCCCTCAAATCTTCAAACCAACATAAGAGCAAACGTTCCCTTTTTCCAAGTTTGAAGAGAAGACCCTAAGACTAGTAAATCAGATAAAATAAATTAAATCCTTGATCTAAATGTATAAGGACAACAATGAATTTCCAAGTTGCTAAACTACAAAATCATGTGTGAAGAGAAACAAATTTAAATATATAAAATCAAACAATATTAAAAAGGAATGCTTATAAAAATGAGTGTTCTTGTTATTTGTAGAAAAAGGAATGTTCTTTGCTTCTAATATAGTGTTTTTATTGTTATTCAGATTTTTAAATTGCTCTATTGTCCTGAAGAAGGTGACAAAATACTTTATCACCGAAACGCCACGTCGACAGTTTGTTTTTCTTTTTGTAATATTTGTAAATTGACAAATGTTTTTTAATAATGTAAAAACAGTGTGCTCTAGCTAATCACTTACAGTGAATTTTGTGGTATCATTGTTAAAACTTTTTAATAACACTCATTTTTATAAGCATTCCTTTTTAATATTGTTTGATTTGATATATTTACATTTGTTTCTCTTCCCACATGATTTTGTACTTTAGCAACTTGGAAATTCATTGTTGTCCTTATACATTTAGATCACGGATTTAATTTATTTTATCTGATTTACTAGTCTTAGGGTCTTCTCTTCAAACTTGGGAAAAGGGAACGTTTGCTCTTATGTTGATATATACCCATCCCTTTTCCGAGGATCAGGGTACCTCCCTTATATTGTGACACCTCAAGTCTTCATAACCACTGCCTCTCAGATTCATTTAGTTTTATAGGACCACTCACACCAGTGTAAGGTGTCAGAGCACTTTACATCACACACACATTGCACAGAGACAACCATATGTGTGTAAATGTGTGTATAGGAAATGTTACATCATACAGGACTACAAGGTGTAGTGTAGGAGTGACATGTCATCGATACTGGTAGACAATATAGTTTAAGAGTCCGAAAAAGCACAAATTCAGAATTTAAAATATGACATCATTGTTGGGGGTTCTCTTTAATAATAAGAATTGTTTTCGACCCAAATGAACCTTTTTGGCAAGATTAGGAAAATGAAAGACTGGGCAAAAAAACATACAGCGCTAACATATACCTTGCAGTTTGCGTGCACCTCTTTGATGACAGTTAATAGCTCAATGTTCTATATTATGATTTTGACTTATAAAGTACAAGTAACAAAAGGAGCTCTCTTACAGAAGCAGTAATCCACTGACCTATTTCCATTATATGCACTTTGTGTTCTGCATGGTACACGTTCTTAGCAGCAGGCATTTTAACCCTCTGCACTACCTTAGGATGAGTCAAAACTTCCACTAGACAAACCTCCGGTCTCTTTCCAGGAAGACGATTAATCATGGGAGTTATCTTGACATTTTAATTGGTGCCTGATAATTGCTGAAGGCCAGGAACGCGGCAGCAGGTGCTTTTAAAATAAGAATATACTTCCAAAAATGATGCCCCCACCCCAAGTCAGCACCCTGTGCGGTGGCACCGATCACACTGCCCTAGAGCCGGCCCTGGTTAGAGCAAACATAAATCTCTGTATTCATTTCAAGCACCCATTCAAAGTACCCAGTTGTACTAATGCTTCTCAACTTTCGTGACCACACTTTGACCGTGCAACAGTTGTCAGGGCCACAACCTAAATGCAGGGACAGCCGGTGCAGGTAAGAGTGGTGGGGCGGGGGGAGGGGGAGAGTCGACATATGACGATGGGGGGAAATAAAGCATTTTAAAAAGAAAACCACTTACCTTGCGCTCGCTGCATCGCCGTCCCTCGTCATTTCCAATGTCGTCGTATGTTGACTCTCCCCCTCCCCCTGCCCCACCGCCCCACCGCTCTTACCTGCACCAGCTGTCCCTGCCTAAATGCACTGAGTGTTTCATGCTAATTTTAAAAAAACCTAGTGCATAATTTTAGACCATGGTTGCAGGTGGGCCACAACAGCACTCATTTTTGGGGACAGCACTTATGTTTTTTATCATCAACCTTTGCCTGAGAACTAGAGAGTAAAAGGCAGTAAAGATGGAAAGACGGAGGAAGAGAATGACGGAAAACAGTGACAAAGGAAGGAAGCAGTGATGAAAAAGTTCCTGCAGGAGTGAGATAAATGGGCAGGGAGTACATGGCAGCTGATGAAAGAAGCATAAGGTGCTTTCATTTAGTGACCCAACATTAGGCAGCACAGGCCAGGAGTTTTTGAGACAAACTTTGGACTCCAGTACTTATTATTTTACAAATTAAGCACTACAAGCACCTGATATCTCAGTGGCAGTATATATTAAACCATTTTTAAAATAAATCATTAACTAAATCATGTCCAACGAAGTGGAAATAGTTAAATGAAGTCATCTATAGCATACGTCAAATCCTAATGAGAAAATTCTAGACCCGATCCTTCAAACTCTAAGCCACCACTAGTTTGAAGGATCACGTCTAGAATGTTCTGGCTCGGAGAGGAGGTATGTTACTCATGGAGGATTCCCAGTCATTTGCTTAATTCAAATAGCTTGTATTTTAAATGTGGATTGCATGGAGCTGTGTGGTTTGTTTATGGAAGTGAACAGTGGCAACAGGGACATAGCATAAGCATACGTGCCAACATTTCAGAAGAGGAAAGTGGGAGATTTAAAAAAATAAAAAATAGGGCAAATGTATTTCCCCCACCCACTTCTATTGAAGCAGGGGCAATTTCAGGCACGAGACAGCCAAAATAAAGCCATTTTTTGCTTGGCAAGGGTCAATTAATATCTGTAAGATATAGCATACCCAGGGGCGCCTCATCACAGTCTAAAGGGGGGCCCCCATCATTTTTAAGTACAGCACTGAGTGGTAGGGCTGAGCCTCTAGTAAGAGGGTTTGAATGTTATATGTGACTTCATATAACTATTGGCTCTTGTTTGGGCTTGACTTGGTTAACTGACACATACTGATGACATTTAAGAACAAAGGATTATTAAAATATTGAAAGTTCTAAGGCGCATATATAAACACTTGTGCTATTCAGCACAAGGATGAAATAGGTTTTTTGGAGGTCATTGTCTGCAGGCATATGATGTTTGCTAAAGAGCATAGTGCCAGTATACCACCATACAATGCACCCCAAAACAATGTCATATTAAAATCTAAACAGTGGGAACTACATATAAAGATAGGAACATTATTTAAAAGAATATAAGAAGTGCTACTGGCATTCTGAGATGACTTTGTTTTATGGTCTCATTCTGCACTAATTTGTTTTAAAGAACCCTATCTTGCTGTATAGCAACATCCTACATTCTGTAGCAAATAGTACATAGGTGAAATGATTCCCAAACTACCTTTAAATCTATCAACTAGTACTATGCAGAATTAGCCTCATCTTCACTAACCAGTGACGTTTAATTAGGGTGTTTGTTGAGTTTTTCTTCTGCAACTCATAGCCTATACATAGCCTATATATACTAATGCTCCCTGGTAGGGCAAACTCCAAATTATTTTTAAATGACTTTTTGCATCTGGCCATGTTTGAGAGCTGAAGTACTTTATGATAATGTGTACATGGACCTACTTAAATGCAACTCAAACCTTTGTGGGCCCCTGCTCACTAATTTATTTAATAAATCTTTGTGCAGCAGGGTCCCGAATGTCTGGGCCCTTGCTATAATTGTTCCAATTTTTAGAAAGGGACATAGAGGGTTCCCCAGTTTTCACAGCCGATATCCCAACCTGATAGTTCAGTGAAGATTCTAGGGACGGTTATCTTTAATCATCATCTCCAGTCTTGGTTTAGTGACAATATCATTCTCTCCCAGTGTCAGTATGGTTTTCGTGCCCGGGCTAGGTGCATTGGAGCAGTGCCTGACTTGCACTTGATTGTGAGCAAATGTACCATTGCCAGGCGCTGCTTGACGTACCTGGCCTTTATGGACATATCTTCCACGTTTGACTGCGTGAACAGGGCCGAGCTGTGAATGATTCTTATAAATTTCGGGGTAGAAGCTCTCTAGGGAAATTTCCTGCACTCCCTACATAAAACCTTAGGGGTCAGGGTGAGATATGGCAGAGCTGGAGAAGTTTCCGATGCCTTTCCTTTAGCAAGAGGGGTGTGTTTTGGCACCCCTGCTCTATATTATTTATATTATCAAATTAAGCACCCACTTGTGCCTTTCTACCAAGGATGTACCAAAAATTGAGAAAACATTTGTCCCAGTATTATTATATGCCGATGATGCTGTTCTAATGGCACGGATTCCCTGTGCCCTTCACATTCTGGTAGAATCTTTTGTCTCATTTATGAGCAACTTAGGGGCATATATTTACAAGCCCCTATCGCCACCGACAACGTCACTTTTAGTGACGTTGTGTTGGCGATGGGAGCTCTGCCTTATTTACAATAATGGGCAACACACATGGAAACAGCAAAACACCAATGATTGTTTATGTGCAGGAAGGTCCCCCTTCCTGCACATAAACTATCATTTAAAAAAAATGATGTTTTGCAACTTCTATGTGTTCTGCATTAAGCAGCACACATAGAAGTTACAAAACGGCATTTAAAGATTGTTAATGTGCAGAAAGGGGGACCTTTCTGCACATAAACAATCTTCCCCTCAAAACAGGCACCCTTGCACTATGGTGCAAGGGTGGCTCCGTTGGCGCTAGGCAGCTTAATTTAGCTCCAGCGCAGGGGGAAACGCAGGGCTGCACCTTATTCTAGTAAATATGGTGAAGCCCTGCGTTTCTAAAGTGACGAAGCGTGTCGTTAGCCTTCTTCAATTAACGGCACGCTTAGCCACTTTCTTGAAAATATGCCCCTTAGATGGGGCAACTAACTATGGGAAATCACAACTAATGGCCTGTGGATCAGGAAGGAGTAATATGTCGTACCTTAAGCTGCTAGACCATTCTCTGCACTTTGTGCAGAATTTGTATTACCTGGGTGTCACTCGTGATTCCTCCAATTCTTGGCAATCCCAAGTGAATGCAGCATGCATGAAATTGAGTATGATGGCTGGATCCCTATTTAACCTTGTTTGGAGGGAAGGTAGGAGCACTATTTGCGCCTACACTATTAAGATCTTTAATCTTCAGTGTGTTCCTACAGCTGCATATGGTGAGGGGGCTTGGTGGTACCATAATGCTTCCCCCATACAGGTGGAGGAAAACAGGATCCTAAGGTGGCTACTGAATCTTTCACCAGCCAGCCCCCACTTTATTCTACACTCCGAACTCAACTTAGAATATGTCAGAGACAGAATTAAATTGGCCCGCTCCTGCTTTGGGTGAGTGTGTGGTCACACATTGAAGAATGATTCAATAGAGAAGTTATTTTAGATTGTCTTAGTTTAGACAAATGTCTAATCATGGCTGGTCTAAACCTGGCTGAAATATATTAGAAAGTGTTTCCCTGACATTGGTCTCCCTGAGATGTTTACTGCGCCTGACACACTAAGTAAATGCGACAAGAGGCAGGCAAAGTCTCATCATACTGAGTTTAGCTTGTCCCGTAGAACGGAGGAGGTTTTTAACAAGCACTCTTTGCGCAACTATTTTATCACACTAGCCACAGGAGATTTGGCATGCTACCTAACTATGGAGCTCTCATCGCGGGAGAAGTCCCTTCTTTTTAGATTTAGGGCAGGTACCGTGTGGCGCCCGTTGTGCTTTTTAGGTCCAGCATTTGAGACCTCTTGTATATACTTTAGTATATACTTATATGTGTATGTACTTTGTGGCTCTGGAGATCAGCCCTAGGACTTGTCTGCTTCCGCTTAGGGACCTATTTTCTGTTCAACTGCCTCTTTTTAACTGTCTTGATAGAAAACGACCAGTAGAGGTCAGTAAAATACCAGAATTGCTTTCTGCTTAGGGACTTTCTTTTTTTAATTTTTCTGGCAACTGCCTCTATTTAACTTTCTTGATAGAAAACGACCAGCAGAGGTCAGTAAAATACCAGAATCACTTTAGCATTCTCTAAATTCCAGTCCATAGAAAATGTCTTCCACGAGCACCCGTGGACAATAATATTTTTTTCAAATCTTGTATTTTCAGTGATAAGACCACCGAAGGCCCTGATTTTATATTATAAACGGAGCTTTGGACCATACCATTTCCCGCTGAAAGGCAATATTTCTCTCCATGTGTTCCCATACCTGCCGTGTCACGCAGTTTGGTGCTTACTTTCCCTCCATGTTAAATAACAGTAGATGTTTCAGCACCCAGGCTAATGTGCTGCACAGCTAAATACATATAAGGTCCCAAATGCGAGACCGATTGCATTGAAAATGCTTGTTTACTTGGGCGAATGATTGGGATAGCAACTTACCATCATGCCCCTGTGATGGGACGGCAGAGCAATCTAGATTGCACTTTGTGTTCGTTTGCAAATTTTTTAGTTGCTTTATCCAAGTCAGTCTTCAGCAGAAATTTTAAATCATTTGCTTTTACAAAGTGTAGGGAGGCTCTAACGTACCTTCAGATGTGAGGCAGTCCTGACATCTGTTTCAATGTTTTTTTGCTTTCTTAAAATTTCTATACCAAATAGGAAATCAATGGAGGGTTAATGGCAGTAGCAGCAGCTTATTCCTTAGTGAATGCATTTTATGTAGTAGTTCATTCTGCGCTGTAGCCATGTTTTCTTTTATTCTTAATGGATTCTGTATCAAAGTTTTAAAGTTTTCTGATTTGTTTTTTGTATAGCTGGGACGATTTGCACCCGTGAATCTGCCTTATATCAAGTAAAAAATTGATGGAGCGGTAACGGCCGTGGAGGCAGAAATTTGTTAAACGAATGCACTTTACTGCAGCAGTGTATTTTGAACTGATGTTATTATTTTCAAATATATTTGTGTTAATGTCTTAGACTGTAAATTTGCTCTTTCATGAGTTTTATCTAAAAATTGAAGAAAGATTCTTTGAATTGAATTGATACTGTGTATATCAAAGAGCCATTTCAAAATATTGCTGTAATTTATTCACAAACATTTAAATTTACAGTCTGTTTCAACTTTCTTATTTTTTAATCCTAAAACTCTGATATGTCTATTTGCAAATTGTTCAAATAACGGGCTTAAATATTCCTGGCATTATTATTTGTGCCGCGGTAAGACAGGTATTTGTACATTATTACACCTACGTGTGAAGGAATAGTGAATAAGGAAAGCTATCAGTAACTGTTTCCATTTTGCCCCAGTTTTACCATTTGTACAAATATCACAAGGTGCTAGAACATTGCCACCTAGTGTCCATGAGTGAAAAGCACAGCCTATGTATACTAATTTTTAGAAATAAAGGTCTTTAGTGGGGGATGTTGGTACCATCTTTTTTAAGAGCAGTAAGTTAGAATGCAGACTTTTGAATATATTAGGCAGCACGTGTTACCTCAAATGTTCTTTGCTTTTTTAGTTTATACTATTGAATAATTAAATCAATGGACAACTGTCAATGGGGAGACGATGACATATTGCATGCTTATTGACCCCATCATATGTTCTCTGCAACTTTAATTTGACATTAATTAATGTAGATTTTTAGGATTCATTGATATTGCACACAGTCAAAATGTTGTTTATTTCGACCAGGAAGCTCATAAACCCACAAAAGTGATTCGGTAATTGCCTTCAAGTGTGAAAACAAAGGGGCCTATTTATGAGCCCCTGCATCACTTTTGTGCCGCCGTTGCGTAACTTTTTGTGACGCAGCAGCGGCATAAACTATGCACCACCTTGCGCCCTATTTACAAAGTAACGCATCTAGGCAGATGCGTCACTTTGTAAAAGCCCTGTACCACATTATACCTGCTTCAGGTATAATGTATGCAGGGTGGGAGTTCCCCCGCAAAAAGCCTCTTAGAAGTGGTGCATTGAAATCTATGAGATATCAGTGCGCCATTTCTAGGACACCATTGCGTCACTATCTTACGCCTGCCTCACAGCAGGCGTAAGACTGACGCAGTGCTATAATCATAGCCCTTCACCCGGCATTTATGGAGTTGCGTCACGCTTCTGCCACAACTCCAGCAATGCATCAGTTTTGCGCCGACAGATACGTCAGTAATACTGACATATCTGTCATTCCTTGCGACATGATGCGTCATATAGTAAATATGATGCATCCATACTGTCGCAAGGAGGGCGCAGTGAAAACTGTTGCACCACTGTTTTCATGCAGCCATGCGACAGTTTTCATAAATAAGGCCCAAAATTTTGATTTACAGTTATGTAAAGGTGTGTGTGGGCGGATGGGATTATTTTGTGCTCTGAGCCCTTGGGATAAATGTGAAGGATTCACAAAGGAGCAACGCAGCTATGGTTACTACCTCTGTGAATTTGACTTCTTGTTGGCCTCCATGACTCAGCAGCCTGGTAACATGAGTGTGCATCACCCTCCACCAAAGCTGCAGCCTTGTGAGCCTGACATCTTATTACATACACGTGTGGAATGGTTTATCTTGTCTGGCACCTTTCAATCAGATAACATGCCTCTGCTGTTGCTTTGTAGAGTAGTGCTACACAAACAAATGATGGACGGAATGCTGAATAAATCATGCATTCACCCCCAGTCAAGAGATCTGAGTTAAATCCATCATTCTTTTGCTCACCATGCCGCCCCAGTTTAGACCCAGCCATATGAAAATCAGTCTTGACCCTGTTCCTCATGGGAACAGTACAGCCTGAACTGCCAGGCCAGGTCCTCCCTGGACTGGAGCAAGCATCCTGGGACCGGTTTCAGGGTATTACCCCTAATCAGCCAGGCTAGCTTGAAACTAGCAGCACAGTGAGACGGGACCCACATCTGGGCATACCCCTCCCACTAAGGGCAAAAGGTGTTACGCAAACAAACGATGGGTAGAATGCTGAATAACTCATGCATTCACCCCAATCAAGAGATCTGGGTTAAATCCATTGTTCCTTTGCTCACCATGACACCTCAGCACGCTTCGTAGAGAAGAGCACAAAGTTGCCTCTCTTGGGTAAGCGTGTCTAAAATGTCACACATTTTTTGTTATTTACTCTCATTATAATACATGGTTGAATATTTTCAAAATGTAGTATTTGAGAAATGATTGATTACACGTGGCTTGGCTTCAACCTATTGTTTTCCTGCCAAATGTCACCCATGAACTGTATTTCTATGGGTTCTGAAGCCAAAATTAGGTTTTTGCAGCATATACACAGCCTGTTTGTTACTTAAGCTTGCCACAGGCTTTATTAAATTCCTTGCACCCATGTGCCCTGTGAGTGGCAGCTGGTAACATTTGAAAATGGTGGGCTGCAAAACTTAGGGATGACTTTTAAGTAGCAAGTTAGCTCTGCATTTTCTTTCACTTTCGCCTTGTCATTATTTTGAAATCAAACCCATTTGCACAGAATCACGATAACAACTGGAATATGTGGCAACTGCCTTGTGTTCTCAGCAGAGAGTCCAAGGATTGGATGGACTTCATGACTTCTGAACACCCTTTTCACTCAGTAACAGGCACTGTGAGAATCTCACAGTGCCAGTGGCCTCAGTTCCAGAGTTCACAAACATAGCCCATTATAAAAACCTGGTGCGACTCAGTTCAAAGTATGCACTGTGAAAGAGTAATGTGCTACATGAAAATAATGCAGAAACAATATCTTTAAAATAGCTAACATTTTCAGGGAATGCAACTATGCAAGATTAACATGTGTTCTAAAAACAGGATCTAAATCGATGAGCTTAAGGTCTTCAAGTTACAATTAAGGGCCCAATTCCGATCTCGCTAGGAAAGCCCTCCGTACGACTCGGATCCGGAGGGCTTTCCTAGCAAATTGCGCTCTGCGAGTCCGATCGACTGATTCCGATGCACCCGTATGGTGACGGATTCGGTTCGCTTGGCCTCCCATTGAACTCTATGGGAACCTGTATACTGAACACGTACACAGGCTCCCATTGCAAAAAGGGGTGCGTGGGGTAAAGGGCACACCCTGTGGTGATGGTAATAAATGTTAATGAAGCTATTTTATCATGATTTTATTTGTGTGTACTGCTCTCACAGCAGGAGGCGGGCAATACTACTCTGATCTAAAGAAGAAGCCGCCATGGGGTTTCACTCTGCATGTTCGTACTGCCAGTTGAATGAAAATTTGTCATTTCACATATTCTCCCCATTTTTTTCTTTGTCTTTTTTCACTGATTTCATGGCCTTTTTGAACCTCTACTTAATGGGAAACCGGTAAGCGCTTCCCTGTTCATGTCCCTACTAAATCATGTTGACTAATTAACTAAAACCAATTGACTTTCAGGTAAGGCCACTCTCAATATGTGCACAAACTTGACAATTGGAATAAAAGTCTAATGTTGCATGTCGGCCACGGTGTGGCTTTTTACAGTGTGGCTTTTTACCACCTCTGTGAGAGATGAAATTATCTGAATAAGCCTTTTTGATAAATTTAAAAGCCCACTTACACCACCTATAAAATGAAATTCTTGCCAATAAGGGTTAGGTGCATAATTTGTAAAGGTAAGACATGCCTAATATGTAGCTGGCAGGTCTCTGCAGTAGTAGAATTGAAACTGTTACTTACTTCATATGCTGAAGCAGCATTTTCATTTTCAGAGGCCTGCCTTATGTATAGAATCGATATGGTGCCTTAGAAAAAAGCTAGAAAATCTTCCTGTACCGTATTTTTCTAGTGACTTCAAATTTCATTCATAGGCTAACTCCGATTTTTAGTCTGTCACAAAGATCATTTTTAGAATATATATTTATCTCGGTATAAGTAATGACAGCCCCATAAACCTCTTCTGCCTGGGACAGCCAATCCCATGCAGTGATTTAGTAAGATTACCCCGTCCATATCTGACCTGGAATAGTTGTGAACAACCTTCACCAGGGTTCCCTCATTTGCAATGCTATGCTTCAACGTTCCCTCTGATGTATAACTAGACGATTTGTATTAGACCATCAAAAAAACATGTTCTGCTCTACAAGTAGGCCACACCACCCAACGCCCTTCATATCCACACAAGCAATATTTGTATGGCTCCCAGGGCAAAGTGGCCATGAGGCCATCTGGGTGTATTTGGTATTTCTAAAGCCCCTTCAATAAGTACAAGATTAAAAGAGAATGTCAATACACAGATAGACATTCAACAAAAGATTTTGTTCCAAATATTTAATAAGAAGTCCACATAAAGCAAAACATATAAAAAGGAATAGTGTAGCTTCAGAAATTCTATAGGTACGAGATGCATAATACCACAGACTTACTTCGTGTTGAAAAAAGGAGAAAGACAATTGATTGGATTAGTCAACGGTTTGTAAATTCTTCCTAAGCCAAGGTTAACACAAAAACCGAGAAAAAAAGGGAGACGTGGAATTTAAAAAGGGTAAGGCAAATGGAGCAGGGTTTCCATTAGTGGTCCACAATTCTTCCTAAAATATTGTGCATGCAATAAACAATAAACCATTGTTACTCATCAGTCATCAGATACATTGGGGAGAGGATGTGGCCTAACGGCTAGGGAGGTTGACCTCGAAGCTGGGGAACGATTCGAGTCTCCACAGGGACGCTCAAAATCCTGTGATTCTGGGCAAATCACTTAGGGACAGATTTACAAGAAAGTGACGCATCTGTAAAAGCTGTCTAAAAAAAGGCTAAAACTACATGCCTACCTTTTCAACATTTTTGCTACTTATTTAATAATAATGAAGCAAAGGGATTTTGTATCAGGCTAAGCAATGGAACATTATTTCCGTCAGGTAGCAAGGAGTAAATGAAAAAAAACTCTTCAGCCAGGTTGTTGGATAGGCATTTTGTTTTTAACGCTTGTAAGAAGAAAAACCTGAAGTGTGGGAGCATTTGATGAGTCAACCAGCTGTGTTGGTTGCAACATAAGAAGCAACTATTTTATGAGCAGGTATTTCATGCACCTTGGGTGTGGGCTACAGGCAATGTGCCAACTTGTTTCCATCTATACTGGTAGCGTTGAGCAATTATTCATAATTACTACATCGAAAGATTGGAGCACTACTCTAGCCAGTGGCATGCCAGAGGGCAAATAATGGCTGGTCGAGGTGAAAATGTAATATTCGGTTTTAAGACATGAGAGGGAAAAATATCGTCCTGCCAAATATCAACTACCAAAAAATCGAACACTACAACATATTGTGAATAAAAGTGATTATAGGCCAGTATAGATTTCCGCTTCTTAACATCATATCTATGTCCCTTGAAAATATGTATAGGATGGTATGCCGATGTGGCGTTAAGAATAGTAAATCTATAGTCACCTACATTTAGGTACCTTCATGATACTGTAGTAGTCTGATTTTGGCCACAATAGTTTGGTCGTTGTGCAGCTCTGTGGCATCCACTGCCTCACCTGTGCACACTCTTCTTCACAAAATGCTTCCTTATTTGCCACTAGTCCCATGGCAATCTTACAGTTAAACACTGGTTTCATAAAAAAATATCCACAGAACATTTCTTCGAGACACCTGACAAGTCACTCCTTTGTCAGACATGCGGCAGTCTCTGTTTATACACCTATGCTTACTTTGCCTTCTATAAACATGTTACAACTGCAGAGTCCCACACTTAGGGGCATATTCACAAGAAACTGGTGGAGCACAGTGTTACGCCAAAATTGGTAACGCCACGCTCCAACAGTTTCACAACACAGAGATGCGCCATATTTACAAGAATGCAGTGCACCCCTGCATTACCCCTAGTGCTGGCACTTAAAAAGCTGCCAGGTGCCAGCATAGGCACCCTAGCGCCATTTTGCTGGGATGCCTGTGCTGCAGGGGCAATTGTTTATGTGCAGGAAGGGATACCTTCCTGCACATAAACAATCTTTATAGGTGATTTGCTGTTTCCATGTGTGCTGCTGAATGCAGCACACATGGAAAGAGTAAAATACGAGGAGAAATAAAACATTTCTCCCCGTATTGCCTGATTAAGACCAGGTATTCCCTGGCAGTATTTTTGGCGTTGCCCCATACATTGTAAATATGGGGCAGTGCCATAAAGCAATGGGTGTTGCGGTGGAACGCCCACTGCAACACCCATTGCCCACCCCTTTCATGCTAAGAGCTGCGTTTTATTTACAAGGCGGCGTTAAGCCACGATAAGTGACTTAATGTTAAGTGGCTTAACGCTGCCTTGTAAATAAGGCGAAGGAGTTATCGCCACCAGAACGTCAGAAAAAAAGTGACCTTCTGGTAACGTTAACGTCTTGTAAATATGCCTCTTAGTTTCGAAAAAAATTGCAATAATACCACCTGTTAATGCCTCAGGAGACCTTGATATTGCAGTACATTTAACTTTAAATAAGAAATTACTTGGGACACAGCGTTCTGTGTTTTCCAAAACTTTTGCGGGATGCTAACAGGCGCATCTTTCCATGCACATCAATATAAATAGCGAAAACGTGTGAATGCACAGTAATGCACTAATGGCACATTTAATGCTACCTTGATGCAAATCCAACTTTCTCTAAATGAGGGGCTAAGCGTTCATCCAAAATGAGTGATTGGGAGCAGGCATATGTGGGGTTAAGGCAGTCAGTGGTCTAGATGTGCGGATGAGCGGTGAGAGGAACAGGAAGTATTTAGGGCTGGAGGCTGATTTTAGGGCTCAGGGCGGGGGGATCGGGTTCGTTTTTAGTGCTGGGGCTAGGTTTTGGGTTTCAGGGTTGGGGTGAAGGGGCAGTTTTCAGGGCTGGGGGTCAGTTTTAGGGTTTAGGGCGGGGGGGCTGGGGCCGGGGTCATTTGTTGGGCAGGGGCCGGGTTTTAGGGCTCAGGGCGGGGGGTGGGTCCGGGTAGTTTTTAGGGCTGGGGGCTGGTTTTGGGGCTCAGGGCGGGGGGAGGAGCGGCAGTTTTCAGGGCTGGGGGTCAGTTTTAAGGCTCAGGGCAAGGGGGGGCTGTTGTCGGGGTCTTTTTTTGGGCAGGGGGCCGGGATTTAGGTTTGGGGTGGGGAGTCAGGGTAGTTTTTAGGGCTGGGGCAGGGTAGATTGCAGGACTGGGGTATCAAGTTTTAGGGCACAGGGCGGCAGGACTGGGGTGTGCACTTTACCACACATATCCCTTTAAAAATCAAGCCTTTACATCAAAATTTGTTGTAAAGGCATGCGTGGTAGAGGCATGCATGTTAAAGACGCTGTCGTGATTCAGACCGCATTGTTTAGGCATGCATGGTTGTATTATACAACCAGATTCTACTGATCCATAAACAACAATATGGGGAAACAAGGCCCGGTCCACTAACGTCATTGTCAGGTATCATTGAAGGCCTTACTGAAAGGCGAATGATAGATGGCAAGAAATACTACAACTCATTATGTGAAATATATTAGAGCAGGAAGATGAAGAAGTGAAGGAAGTGATCCTTAATTTCCCAGTTGAATTAATTTTTTTAATTATTTGCAGTTGTTATACGTGGCGAACTTGGCTCAAGGACATTACTACTGAAAATCATTCGAAAAATCAACAAAGATATAGCAAGTGAGGAAATTAAAGATTTTGAGAGGATACATGCAGCCAATGATATATGTCACACCAAAACACCCCTGTGACGATCCATAATAAGTATTCAAGGGAAAAAGTGTGCTTGGGATACTAATTCCCTTAAAGACAAACGTGCGTTCAACTAAAATGTGAACATTAAAGAGGGACAAGCACGATCGCTGGTAAATAAAATCAAATAGTCCACGAATGACCTGGTTAAGTTGATAAAACACTGAAATAGAAACAAAGGCGACAATACTTCTTGGACAAGTATCATGGATTTGCCCAAATGTGACATGTGTATGTGAGTTACATGCAAGGTTAGGTTACCAGATAACTCTATGTCACCACGGATTCAATGCTCAAGTTTAACAGCCTATTGAATTCTGGGAGTTGTGGTCCTCCCTCTAATCAGTTGATGGAATTGAAATAACACATATTAAATACTTTTATTTTTAAAACAGAAGAGCAGGTCCACAGCATTGGGACCTTACCGACATGGAATCATCTGGTAAGTTTAATTACGTGAAAGAGTTTTATATAAATAAATACACTTAATTCCAACGATGTCTAGTCTATGTTTGATGAACGTAGTGGAGTACATCTGATGATAACTGACGTGATATTATTCATTTAAATTTTGCTAAAATAATTTTGTTCTCCAACTAGACTGCATACCAACCTCCAAACGCAAGCACCATAAGCAATTGTATATTGTTATGAATATGGTAATTTCCCTGTACTGTTACAATACTGAGTAGGATACATCTTGCTTCTCTCCCTCTGCCTCCCACTGGAGGCTTGGGTGTCTGCATGTGCTTTGGGGCTTGTGGAAAGCATCAGTGGTCACCTCTACAAAATGAAATA
The DNA here is from genome assembly GCA_963921515.1 of Calotriton arnoldi. NCBI lineage: Eukaryota > Metazoa > Chordata > Amphibia > Caudata > Salamandridae > Calotriton > Calotriton arnoldi. The sequence goes on along the minus strand of CAWUFW010020647.1, from coordinate 12,528 downwards.
CATCAATGATGGTCACAGAACATTTTCCATAGGGCTACTTGTTGGGTGTAACAGTTCAACAGGGTTTTGAGATCTGATCTCACACTTGGGATGTAATAAGCTGTTGTAATGTGGTAAATCAGGATATGTTCTATTGTTACAGGGTTTCATTCTAGATTAGAACATTGGAATGTTGGGAGCTCCATTGAAGACAATGGAGTAGCTCTGGGCTTATAATGGCTGGTATAAGCCCAGCACTCCAACATTCCAATGTTTGTCTTTTTGTTCTCCATTTTTAATTTAGAACATTCTACCCTTAGTGGGTGGAATGTTCTAATAGCCTTATAGCCTCTTCTGCCTCAGGCTATACCAGTTGTTAAAGGCCTCTCCCTCGCTATAGCCCCGCCTGCGGCTCGGGCCTATAACTCGGGATCAGGGCCTTTAACAGCTGGTATAGCCCTCGGCAGCGGGCTATAAGGCTATAATATATCAAGTGAGAATTGGTTAATTATTATTATTATTTTATTTTTTTCGTTTTTGCAAAGTTCACCTCAACCGAGGAGGGTCAGTGTGCTGTACAACAGAACAAGGAGGGTGAGGTCAACCCATTACATACAAAGGACAAATAACCAAGGAGGGCAAAGGGACAAATTGGGAAGATAAGGACAACAGCTCTAAACCAGTCTCACAAGATGTAAATAGAGCAGAAAACTGTGAATAAAAGTGGATCACAGGAGGGTGAATGCCACAGGGACGTAAGAGAGGAGGAAGGGAACGAAGAAGGTTTAGGAGCTTAGGGAAAGGACAACTATCCAATAAAGGGTTAAGGAAATTAGTAATACGGAAGAACTCGAGGTATGGAACAAAGGGAACCAAGAGTTTAGGTAATGAGGCAAAGCAAAGGTAAACAGGATACAAGGATAGTGAAAGATTTAAGGGCAGGAGGGTAGGTTCAGGGAATTAAAGGCAGGGTTAGGAGGAAGACCAAGGTAGAGGGATAGTAAGCAATAAATTAGCGAATGAAGAGCTCTGAGTCGGAGTTCTCAAGGAGATATGGGATTATGTGAAGAGAAAGGGCAGAGGTAGAGTAGCAGTGATGACAGGCAGAGCTGATGAGGGAGGGTTTAAAAGGTGGAACTAGGAAGCAAAAAATAAGTAACGGGTCGGTGAATAAAATGAACACAGGCAGATATTAATGAAGTGTTTTTTGAGGTAATGATATTGAAGTTGCATCGGATCTTTGCATTACTGCAGAGACACCATTCGGGTGAAGCAGTTCTAGACAGTAAGGGTTTGATTTAGAGTTTGGTGGGCAGGTGTATCTCTGTCCGTATGGCGGTGTAGTTTACTACTGCCATACCGAGGGTCCTCCACCCGCTAAATTAGAGTGGTACAGAGGAAAATGGCTTAATTAACCATTTTATAGGTTTCATTTTGCAAGCACGGACCTACCTGTTTTCTGCTTTTCCTACATTTACGCCTTGGTTTAATTTGTTCTCTCAAACTAGCAATATTGCTTCACAGATGATAGTTGGCGTTGAGAGTATATGTGTCATTCCACTTGTGAGTTAACTTTAAAACCAGTTTTTCTCTCAACTTTCAACCTGGATTGATGCTCCAAATTCATTAACTCAAAACAACTTGACATGAGCCCAAAAGTCCAGATTTTAATGTTAAAACCCACATGCAGGAAAACTAGCAAACTTCAGAACTAATCCTAGAATTCACAAGAATTGCGGGAAGTTTGCAAGAGAGAAATGCCACAATTTTGCAAACCACCAGTTGTTAATCTCTTTGTTAATGTTGCGGTGGACAGCAGTGCAGGAATGTTTAGAACCACCAGACTCATTGTCAAACCTATAGGCATTGGCAGCTGAGTGATAGGGCAGTTTAGGAATCACAGTCCAATTGTTCAAGCCCCTTTTGCCCCAGTTGGGCCTCTGTATTGGGGTTTAAGGCTGTCAAGGAGGTCCTGTGCCTTGGTTGTCAGCCAAGACAGGAATTCTGGTAGGCATTACACTAGCCAGGCAGCTACAGCTGATGGTTCTGCAGGAGGAAACAGTCATTGATCCTGATCAAGTATTCATTACAGATGACACATTGTGGTGTCATTTAGAGGAAGACATTAGCCTCCCTGCCTTCTTTCCCAGTCGTGCCTCGAAGCAGGGTATGGCGTGACACACCGCGGATATGTCTCACTCTCCAATGATTTATCTGCAGCAGTCTTGGTCCTTGTACTTGTTGAAATCCATAATTGCTAAAACGAGGCCTCCCTTTAAAGGTAAAAAACCCATGATCTAACTCTTAGCCAGACGTTTCTGGAAGCAATCATACAAGCATAGGAGCCGTGGGAGTTCAGGATCCCCCAAAGAAGTCAGAGAATAGCAGCATCTTAAGTGGAGTCTAAGACCCTTTCCTTGGGTGAGTTTGTCGCCCAGCCTCCACGGCCTCTTCTAATGCATTCATTCAGTATTATCAATTGGTGATAGAAAAAGCTCCTGGTGTTTTTTGTCACATTGATACACCAGGACTGGTGCAAATCTTTTCAGTGCTCCTGTTAAAATAAAAAAAATGCCTGCAGACTGCCCTCCTTGAATTTAATGCACATGTGTAGGCTTATTTCCATAATTGTGAACCTCCACTAGGTGGAGCCCAAAAGCTGCTGCCTTTATTTGCCCTATGGATCCTTTGACAAGGAAAACAAAGGCAGTTATAATGACCCAGTTAGTCAAAAGTAATATCCCTTTCTACGAATCTTGGTCTTCTTCCTCACATTACTACTTCTGAGCACCTCAATGAAAATAAACACAGGGAATACCAGATCAATGTGCTAATGTAATAAAATATATGATGAGGAAGACCAGGACCCAGAGTAACTTAAGATCACCAGTAACTAATCAGATCATTTATGAACACTGGTTATCCAGCAAGTGACTAAAGCATCCCTGAAAATCACAAGCTACTGGTGCAGAACCAAAAGCTTCGGTTCACATAGGGCCATTCAAATTTGAAAAACAATTTCTGGATTAGCTGGCAATGTTTACTCGGTGTAATGCAATAGGTAACTATGCACTGGGAAGGTATGTCTTAAACGCCTGAGGCCTGATGCACATTAGAACAGGCACCAGTATTAGCTGCCAAGTCAAGCCTTATTGAGTAATAAAGAGGGTGTAGCTCTAGTTACAACAGCAGGTGCAGTGCTTCAAGGTTTAGATGGGCTAGGGAACTAGAGCATTAAAATTAGAGTTGTCTTTAACTACCCAGCTGGTGGCAGTGGCTCATTTTGCTTTTATTAGGATCCATGGCACCAGTGCTGTGCCACTGGCAACAGAAGCATCTTTTGGCACAACTCTTGGTGCACTTAGGGCTCTTGGTAAAAGCTTCTCCCGAATATGGGTGTGCAAAGCATTTATGATGCAACCTAAGCCTTGCGTAAATCCTGATTATTGGCCAACCCATGGTTCACAGAGTTTTTTGCTTCTCATATGTTTATGGCCCAACTGAGTTTTTCCTGGCAGTTTTTTCTCGTGAATGACATTTGGTAATGGAAATAGATGAGCCGTTTTCTCATCAGTTAACTTTAAAACTTGTTTCTTTGTGACTGAAACTAGATGGATGTTGATCTTTTTTCCTTAAAACAACTTAAAATGGGTGTGTAAGTTATGATTTGAATGTGAAAACCCACATGCAGATCTAGTTCCTAACTCCCAGATTGTAATCACAGTATTTGTGATAGTGGTTGTAGTACTGCAAATAATTATTGTAATGGTGCAACAAAAAGCCTTCACAACTTGGCCTATTCCTTTTGCAGAACTGAGGGAGTCTCTGCTTCCAGCCGGGGCTTTTAGCAGAGCAGGATTCAATCAAAAATTGTAAAGGTTAGTTGCTATTGCTCAATTACTTTGATGTTAAGCATCCACCCATGTAGTCACCGTGTTACAGGTCTGTCAGATATTCTAACAGTTTACTGCACATGGAAATATTTTCATTTGCCTCAACTGGAAATTTGCCAATCACACCAAAGGGCATTGACTGATAGATGGTGGGAAAATGTTCTCGCTTACACCAACATGTTAAAATACAATATAAAATAATTTATTTTCAGAATGTGTTTGATCCAGTATTGAATGTAAGTACCAGGAACTCTCTTTCACCACGTTTACAACACTTCAAAAAGAACAGTACCACTAAGGGAAAGATTTTGTAATTGGCCATAATAAAGCTGCCTGTTTCTGGGAGCACCTAAGATTGCGACACATCACCAAGCTCTACCAAGAATGCTGATCACAAATCTATGAATAGGAACGTGATCACTGTACTGCCATAGGTTTGTATGACACTATAGCGAGGTTGAAAACATTGACTTACAACCACCCATCGACCCCTCCATTGCATTATAATTCTAGGTAAGTTGGTGTGGATGTAAGACTAGTTAATATATTCTTACCCTGGATGTGATATTTTTGTAGGTTGATATTAAATTTCAATGAGGTGACATGCAACACTATGACTATAACCTTCAAGCTATTAAGGCACCTAGATCAGGGAAAACGCCAGGACCGGATGGTTTTTCTATCGAGTTTTTTAAGAAATTCAGTTCATCTTTAGTACCGCATCTTCAACAGGTTTTTGACACTTTTGTTTCCTCAGGGAAGGTATCAGGCTCGGCAACGGAGGCTACTATAGTGGTTATCCCCAAAGAAGGGAAGGATCAGTCGGACCCCAAGAACTTCCGTCCAATTTCTTTGATAAACATGGAAGCAAACATTTTTGCAAACATTTTGGCAAAACGTTTGGAGCGCCATATTCCTACACTCATTCATCCCTCCCAGACGGGTTTTGTTAAGGGAAGACTGGCTAGGGATAATATCCGCACTTTCTGTCATATCTTAGAGAAAGCAAAGTGATCTAGCTCACCGTCGGCAGCTATTGCACTTGACGCTGAGAAAGCTTTCGATAAGGTCTCTTGGCCTTTCCTTCAAGCAGTACTTCAATCTCATAATTTAGGAGATGTGTTCATTGGAATGGTTATGTCACTATATACTCAACCCAAGGCTAATATTAGAATTAATGGAGCGACTTCATCCTTCTTTGATCTTGGACAGGGCACCCGGCAGGGTTGCCCATTATCACCACTTCTCTTTCTATTGTCTATTGACCCGTTACTTCGACTACTTAACCTTAATCAGGACATTAGGGGCTTTCAATTTGGTTCACAGCGCATCAAAACGGCCGCGTATGCGGATGATGTTCTTATCTTCTCAGAGGATATAGAAAGAGCAATTCCTGCTATTTCTAGCATTATCAAAGAATTTTCTCTTGTTTCGGGATATACTTTAAACAAAGACAAAACCGAAATGTTTTCTCTTAATCGGTTATGCTTTTCTTCTCACATGGGAGACGCGGGATACAATTGGCAGTCTGAGAGGTTTAAATACTTAGGGATTTGGTTTTGTGCAACTTTGTCAGATACCGTCTCTTACAATGAATCTCAGGTACTAGATAAAGTGAAAAAGCTGTTGGAGGCCTGGTCGCCTAAGTTCATCTCATGGTGGGGACGTCTCCAGACATTGAAAATGATGATAACTCCCATTGTCAACTTTGTGTCATCTATGCTCCCTATCAATCTCTCCTCTTCTTTTTTTCATGAAATGGATGTGATCACCTCAAAATTTCTCTGGAGTGACAAACGTGCTAGGATTGCGTACAATCAATTGAGAAAATCTTATGATATGGGTGGTTGCAATTTCCCAGATTGGAGCTTATACCAGTCGGCGTTCTTAGCCTCTCAGGGGGCTTTATGGTTTCCTTCTGATACTAGGAATATTCCGCCATTGTTGTATATTGAACAACATTTGTTTTCTCCCTTACCTACCTCTGCTTTGATGACTACGTCTGCATTGATTTTCCCCTTCTCTGGACGTATTATATCAGACACCATTTTAGCATTGAAAAAGATTGATAAGACTGTTTCCTTACACATCAAAACTCTAGGTGGTCTTGTTTGTGGCACAATCCCAGGATTAAGATTCAGGTGGACGCGGAGACAAGGTTACATTGGGCCAACAAAGGAGTTACATTGATCAAGCATCTTTATAATGTTAACAATGATCCTTTACCTTTCTCTTCGTTAGCCTCCATATATAGTCTCAATAATATTGATTTCTATTCATTCCTTAAAATTAAGGTAGCTCTGTCCAAGAGTATTTTTCATCTAGACTCACATACTGTTTCTCTCCTACAGCTTTGGGGTAAGGCAGGACAAATTGCTTCTAGGATATATAAGTTTTTGTTCACTACTCCGTCATCACTTTCTACGGTTACACAGCTCAAATGGATACACCACTTTGATGCTGATGTATTCAAACATATTACACCGGACACTTGGAAAACCATTGGGAAATTTTCCCTACGTAATAAAATTGATCCTTCTCTGATTCAATCAAAGTTTTTCACCATCAATGTTCTACATTGGACCCCAGCTCATCTGTATACACTCAAACTTAAAGATGATGATCTCTGCTGGAATTGTAAAAGTGCTGCTGGTACCCCTCAACATATGTTTTTTGAATGCTCCCTTCTCCAGACGTTTTGGGAGTTAATCCATAAGCATTTATTACTAATTTTTAATATCCAGTTTGAGCTTTCCTTTCCTTTAGTGTTGTTGGGTCCTTGGGCAGCTTCATCTCCACTTCCTTTAGACGAGTTAGATTTACAACTTCTGGATTTATTGTTATCCATAGCTGTTAAGATTATTTTGTCAGAATGGAAATCCTTTAATTCCTTATCGTATCACACATGGTGGGCATGGGTATCGTTTCTCCGCGGTGCTCACACTTCGGTGGAGGAGAGACAATATACCCCTTCTATCTCTTCTGGTGTCTGGAGATCGCTTGACAATTATATCCATTTAGCTTCTCAGGGTCTGGTGGCTCAGTATCCTTTTTTCACCGCTGATTGATTTTCCCTTTTATTTCAGTAAGGCTGGAGTCCCTTTCTCTTTTTCTCTTTTTCTTTCTCGCTCTCTATCTTTTTTATTCTTTTCTTTTCTTTTTCCCTTTTTCTTTTTCTCTTGGTTTTTTCTTTCTTCTTGCAGGTCTTTTTATTTATTTTTGGCGTGATCAATTATTTTTACTTAAATGTAGTACAAATGAATTGACATGAGTAGGTTCTTATATATCTGTTTTTATTAGGGTTTTATCCATTATTTATAATATTGCTCATATTTATTCTTGTTATTAAGTATTTATTGTTCAAGATGGGTTTTATGTATTACATGCTGTAGTACCTTAATTATTTATACTCTCTCTCTTAAATTAATAAAAAAAAATTGAACTAACCTTCAAGGTGAACAAAAATCTACACGATCTGCAAAAACCTACAAATATTAACACACAGACTCTTGGAATGTTAAAACACTTCACCATATTTTGAGGGAAACTGTTGACACATAAAAAGTTTAAACATTAAGAAGGACCTCAACATGTGCATACAAGCATCAATATATCAACCTTTCAAGTACCAATTGTTCACAAAGACTGTACTACTTACCTACTTACCATGAGTTACGGTTTGCACACTCTCCTTGCACAGCGGCAAGTTCCTAATTCTTTCAGATAGAAAGCAGCATTCTTTCTGGCACAAAGACAACAAACTAACCAAAGGCTGTGGTAGCTAAACCAATGTAACAAGCAGCTGAGCTCCTGCCACACAATATGCTTTACAAATGCAAACAAGCCCACAGATGAATCAGTCTGCCTCCATACAGACGCACTCGTGGTATTCCTTGATCTAAGTGAGACTCCAAACTTAAGCATAATAAATAGTTTTCAAATAATAAATGACTGCAAGGGACAAGGGGCATATTTACTTTTACTGACGTTCTGGTGGCGCTATCCCCTTCTCCTTATTTACAAAGCGGCGTTAAGCCACTCAACGTGGCTTAACGCCGCCTTGTAAATACGGCCCCTTTTCACGCTTCACTTGAAAGGGGCGTGCAGTGAGTGTTGCAGTGGGCGTCCTACCGCAACACCCATTGCTTCTTGACGCTGCCCCATATTTACAAGGCTGGGCATCGCCAAAAATCAAGACTAGGGAATACCTGGTCTTAGACTGTCCATACGAAGAGTAATTATTAATTTCTCCTCATTTTTTGCTGTTTCTATGTGTGCTGCATTATGCAGCACACATAGAAAGAGCAAATCACCTTTCAAGATTGTTGTCGGAGCGCGGAGTTACCAATTTTGGCATAACACAGCGCTCTGACATTTTATTGTAAATATCGCCAAAAGTTTTTTATAGGAGCCTGACAGCAGTGCTGCCGAATGCCAGGGGTGCTGAAGACCAAGGGTGCCGAACACCAAGGCTGCCTGGCTTCTAATCCATCTCATGCCTCTTTTTTTCCACCACCTATGCTTCCTTCTTCTTTATCTCACTATTAAAAGTTCTTCTTCAATCCTACTCTCAACCCCTGTCGCAGTCTTCATATCTGTCTCACTTTTTTGCCTTTCACTCTCATGCTCCGAGTTAATGTTTGGTGATACAAAATCAGAAGAGATCTCCAAGAATGAGTGCCGGTGCCCATCACCTGCAACCACCACCACCACAAATTAAGCAATGTTAGTGAGGTACTCAATACGTTTGATTATGTGTGTGCAATCTGCCCCCCAGGATCACATTGGATATAAAATTATGGGGTCTTCAAAAATGAGTACCAGTGCCCACCACCTCTAACCACCTGCACTAATTAAGCACTGCAAGATCCATTTCATACTCATCCACTCATAAGAACCACCCTTTGCTTGGTCAGGCCCTTGGATGGCATTCTGAAAGCTTCCATTTTACTCACCTGTCATATTTGCTGTCTCTCTCTGACACTCTCAAACACAGTCTCTTCTTCCCTTGCAGACAGGATTGCGCGCAGTCTGATCACAAGTGGGGCGAAGCTGTTAATATTTATAGGCCAAAATCTGAGGCCTCTCCTCCTATGCCAGTTAACATGCAAACGAGCCAGAGCCGGGTGTTGCCGAATTGTTTCCCACAGCGTGTGATGATTTATCACACAGTTTCATGTCATGCCAGTTGTACACGTTTTTGGGAGAGGCTGGGCCACTCCTCCCAAGCAGCATTCATGTACAATTAAGAGTTTGTCATTTTGCTGAAACAGCGATGACTATCATCTTATATGCCGGAAGAGGAATACTTATTTTAAGGTTCCCTCACCAGGGCTAGTTTTCCCCATATGAGGAACAGCCTTTGAATTTCTGCTGAATTGCGTAATATATGTTTTGTTTATCCAATCAATATCCAGTCCTCTTGATCCCGCCCTTTCTTAGAAATTTTTGAGTGTCATAATGTTTCATTGACAGTAAGTATTAGATTTGGCATTAAAACACCCAGGAAAATAGCATTCGTGCCTGGTATCTGTTCGGTTTGTATTTCCAATTATAACTTTTGAACCCTACTAAGAAAATGATGTACAAAGTCAGGATTTGGGGCAATTTTAGTGCAGTGTACCCTTTCATCGCAATTTTTTTGTGTTCAGAAAATGTCATCCAGATAGCAACTATAGGACATTTCAATGCAAAAATTCCGGGACTGAGTGATGTTTGCAAGATACAAATGTTGTGGACTTTGTGTAAATCCATTTTGCAACAGGCTATACACTATATCGAAAATAGGTTATTTGATGGCCCATTACAATAAAGCTTTACTCCAGAGACCAATCACAAATTTATGTTGACTGGATGAGCATATTTCCAAACTGTTTTCCAATTTTTGCCATTTTAAGATTTTAGTCATAGCCACTTAATAAATTATCAATATTTTTAAAGTACACTTTGTGTAGACATTCAAGGCCTACTTTAAAAAAATATGTAAATTACATGTTAATTAACACCTGCATGTGTACATAGACTTTAACTGATTAGCTTATTTGTTAACATTTCCAACCAACACATGCGGCAATTTGTGCATGAAGTACTTTGGGATTTTCATTAAAACTATTACGTCAATCCCAATTCAGCCAATCGGGACCAACTCAGAGTAATTCGGTAACACCTTGCTGCAGAGTCTCCCTTCCCCAAGCAGATTTCACTTGGAAAAAAAAAATACTGAAATGTGCAGGAAAAAATGGGCCAAAATAGTAGAAAATGCTGTAATTTGTTCGTAAACACAAATCCCCTTAGAAATTCTGAAGTCGCAATTCTCTTCATGGTCCCATATTTCTGGACTACAATACCCCACGAAATCAGTAGTTCCTGTTGCAGGATTCTTTATGCACCTCTCATAAAGAGTAGCTAAGTGTACGGTATTCACAAGCACCGCTGGATAGTTTTTCCTAACTGTAAGTGTGTATAGTAAACACTTGTTTTAACAAGAACAACTCTCCTTTTCACACATAAAATCAGGAAACTCAGATAACTGATGTACTTCCTCACGCTTTTGGTGGTGAAGTAAAACCCAATTTACGGTGTAATTTGCTGACCCCCCACCCCCCCGCTTGTGGCCGTATAAAGCTTCTGCCTACTAAACCCAATAGATGTGCTTGCCTTACAAATTTAAGTTAAAATGTAAGGACCTAATTTATGAGATTTTGCCGTAGAGCAACGCCGCAGGCCTTCCTGCAGTGCTGCCCTATGGCAAAGGAAAAGGGCAGGAATGCGCCAGATACATCGCATTCCTGTCCTTTTCCCCTGTGCCGGCGTACAATGGGCTGCCGTGCGCCAACACAGGCACCCTTGCACCATGGTGCAAGGGTGCCTGCGTTGCAGGGATGATTATATTTGTGCAGGAAGGAAAACCTTCCTGCACAAAAACAATCACTAGAGGCGTTTTCCTCTTCCTCTGTGTGCTGCAGCATTCAGCACACATAGAAAAAGGAAAAACGAGGAGAAATAAAGATATTTCTCCTCGTCGTGCCTCCCTTAGGCCTCCCCTGGGGAGGTGTACGATTTTGGCACTGCCTCAGATTTACGATTTCTCGTAAATCTGGGGCAGTGTCGAAAAGCCATGGATGTTGCTGGGAACGCCACCAGCAACACCCATTGCAAGCCCCATTGCAAGCCCCTTTAACGCAGAAAACTGCGTTAAAGGGAACGTTATTTACGAGGCAGCATTAAGACAAAAATAGTGGCTTAGTGCTGCCTTGTAAATATGGAGCAGTACCCTGTGCCACGGAATGTCACAAAAAGTGATGTTCCGGCGGCACAAGGGGCCTCTTAAATGATGCCCTAAATATTTTCATAATAGTTGCAGATGATGTCTACATTGCTCAGACACACGCTACAATGCCTTGTATTACACATGTAATTTTCAGGGAGTGAGTCAAACTGTCCAGGAAATGATTAGCGAACAGCCGGCCTGATTGTTTTGTTAGCTGTTAAGCAATGTGTGTGTTTTATCCAAATTCCTCACGCAAGGCCAAGGTGTCAGCAGAAGAGGCAATGAAATCATAGGGAGTTTTGGAGGTAAATAGCCATGATCTCATTTCTCATTCAGTTGTTTAAATAGAAATATATATATAGGTAGGTAATTATAGTTAGGACCCTGTTTCTATTTAAAAAGTGTTTTTTTCTTTTGCCAATATCTTTGGCGCCGTTTGACGAATCTTTGCAAAATTTTCAAAACTAATGGGGCGGTCAGGTCAGCCCCTGTGTTGAAAGCTTCGGGGTGATTCGTAAATCGGGGGCCAAGACAAAGGGTGCACTCTTTTTCTTAAATGGTGTAAATCCGTTCAGTAGTTGCTGAGAAATTTAAACATTTCTCAGATATCCATATATCTCAAGTCTGCAATCTGATTGGCTGCCAACAGTTCCAACCAGGAATTATTGGTAGCCATCTTGTGACTCGGTTCAACCGAGTCACAAGAAAAAAGGTAAAAAAAGGATAAAAACAAGAAAAGGGGGCAGGGTAGAAACACGCTGGCCCCCTAGGCCCTGCTCAGGGGGTCCCACAGGGAACCCAGGGCCTAAAAAAGCATTTTTTTAAAAAAACATTCAGCAGGAGTCGCGTTGGGTGCACAAATCCAGCCGAAAATGTTTTAAAAAGCAAAGCGCAGTCTCCCGCACTTTGTTTTCTTAAAGCCCCAGTGGGCCAGGTCCCTGGGGAAATCATGAAAATACATGCACGGGCCCCCGCAGCCCCGGGGCCAGCCACCTCCCCAGGGCTTTATTTTTTTTAAATGCGTGGGGGGGCTCCTGCCTCACCACGCAGCCCTGGGGACCGCCACCTCCCCGGGGCTATATTAATTAAATGTGGGTTGGCCACGCTCCTCGAGCCCCCCCCCCACAGCCCCGGGGACCACCACCTCCCCGGGGCACAAATTAGGTAAATGTGGGGGACCGTTGCGGCCCCCTGGCGGGGAGACCACCACCTCCCTGGGGCTACACAGAAGATGGGAGGGGGGCCGCGCGGCCCCCCCTCCAGGAGCCCACCATGCAATAGCAAACACTGCTTCCCTTCATGGAAGCGAGAGCATGGAAAATACTCTTGCTTCCATTGTTATGTTTCATATAGGTACCCTAATATAGGCCCGGGTAACATCATACC